>VDFB02000363.1:75563345-75799625 GCA_007258455.2 Sequoia sempervirens | reverse complement strand
GAGGAAGAGTGGGTAGGAGGGAGAGACTTTCAAGAGAGAGAGGGGGGAGTGGGAGAAAGATAGAGGGTAGGGGGTAAAAGGGTTTAGGGTTATAGGGTTAGGGTTTATTTTTTTATTTGCATTGATTTATGTTTTATATATGTTTGCAATAATTTTATAATTATATAATACTTAATTTTAAAATTTACATAATTTCCCAAGGAACAATTCGATGGAACAAAATATATAAGTTGTATATAAGTGTATATAAGATTCTTGAACTTAAGAATTCCATGAAACAAATATAAGTTGTATATAATTGTAATTTAGGAAAATTGATTTTAAAAAACTTCACTATGTTTCAAATAAGGAGTGAAAGCATATATATGGGTTTACATGCAACCAAAAAAAGTGAGAGATGATGCTATCAAAGATTCTTGAACTTAAGAATTTTCTATGGAACAAATATGTACATATAATTGTAATTTAGGCAAAATGATTTTTAAAAACTTCACTACGTTTCAAATAAGGATTGAAAGCATATATATGGGTTTACATGCAACCAAAAAAAGTGAGAGATGATGCTATCAAAGATTCTTGAACAGAATTTTTCCATGGAACAAATATGTACATATAATTGTAATTTACACAAAATGATTTACAACTATGTACAAGTTGTACTATAAGTTCTCATTTGAACATGTATGGGGTTACAAGTGAACTTGAAAATCATGGATATAATCTAAGTCAAGATTTTGGTTCAGCTTGCTCTTCAATAACATGTAGATTTTTTTTTTTTTTTTCACTATCTAGTCTCCATTTTCTTCGGCCACATGCATGTGGAACTGCATGAAGATGTAAAGCGGTAGCAATTATCAGGTTGATAGTCAACAAAATGAATCCCATGTTGAACAACTTTGACATGTTTTAGATATGTCTCTTGCACTACAACATAACCTGCATGGTAAACATGAACCTAAGGTAAGACATATGAATGTGTGCAACATTTTCATGCTCAATGTTTGTACAATATATATTTAATGTTTCTAATGTAATGTGCACATGTGAATATAATGTATATAAAATTTTAAATTCAAACTCACCTATGGGAAATGAAATTCCATCACTTGTTTCAGGTTGTGCTAGCTTATTCCTCTCTTCTGTGCAACACAATAAATAATAGCTAACACCTTCAATGTTTCCAGGCTCTGCTATGACTGCAAAAACATCTCCTGTACACCAAATTTACACACAAAAAATCTAAAAAAATTAGAAATGTCTCTAAAGATCATTAACTAGATATATATAATATTTAAATTATTGAAAACTTACACATGTATCTTTTCTAACCAATCCTGAAATATGGTCATAATCAATTGAAATCAAAGGAATGTCTTCAAATCTTTCTTCCTCGTTTTCATCATATGTTTCTAAAACAACTAGTGGCACTGTGTCCCATTTACCAACATATCCAAGTTCTTGATTGTTGCATGCATAATCATAGTTTCCCTCAATGCACTCATTGCAAAAACAAGAGTAATCCCTTGTGTCTAATATCCATCCATGGCGACTATCTGAACTCCTAACACAATGCAAAGATCTTATTTTTTCTACCCTCTTGCATCCATGCATCGATCTTCTATCCACACCTAGATACATATGTACAACAAAAAACTTATGTGAACAAATATATATATATATTAAATTTAAATAAATTCAAATTTTTGATTTAATGTAATTTATACATACCTGATATCTCCCAAAACACTCTATGTGGAATGTGTCGGTTTGCTTTTGAAGATGTGTTGACCACATTTGATGCAAAGTGTTTCTTGAACCATTCAACAACATCATGTGCATTTTCTAGACAATCTTCTAGATAACTCATTTGATGCTTTCTTAAAGCTCATTTGATGCAAGCTCTTGCTCCATCATGCTCACCCTTTCCATGCCCACTCTCAAAAAAACTTCAAACATGTGGTATTTTGTAGATTTTATGATATCTACAAAGTGCATAGAATGGTTGTGAAGATTTGAATTGTGTCGCACATCCATCTAACCATACAAATTGATTTTCAAATTTTACACCCCTGCTTCTCAAATTCTCAAAAAATATTGTAAAGCAATGTTGGACAAAAAGTGTGTCATGCTCTTTATCATCACTAATATAAAAGTGATATTCTTTCTTAATGGCTTGTTCTTCATCTATACTCTCAACACCATCCAATTCTGATTGTGCATGTCAATAACACACATGAACCATAATAGTGATCTACTTTGAAAAGTAATACTCTAATTGAATCTCCTTTTGATGTACAAAGGATAATTTTCTACAAAGTCAACTACGAAAGAACTGTTCCATGTGGGAAAGTATCTCTCAATGTTTGAAATTGTTGTGCTTGCCACTTAGCAAAAAAGGAATGATGTATGTATGGTCAGTATCAATTTTTGAAAATTTTCCATAAATTTTCCAATGGGAATCTCCTCTTCTACATAGTTCAACCTTGTGGACCTTTTTCCAAAATTTGTTTGCAACACATACAAAATTGAGTGAGTAAAATATGTGAATAACTAATAAACCACACAATCAATGAAACATTACATTAAAGAGAATCAAATAACAATCTATGAGAAATTGAAACAAATAAACTCTCTAAAATAGTACTTACCTCTTGCAATTTGTTGTCTTTGTTAGTTAGTATCCTCAATTCTTGAAGGAAATTTAGCCAAATTTCCACATGTCTCACAAATTCCTTTTATGCAATTTATTTGAGGTCCATTTTCATGATACATAATATAGACTTTATGAACAAACTTGTCTATTTTAGGAGGTGCATTTTGAAACCCACATCTTTCTTCTCTCATCTTTGAAACACCTGATAGAGATCAAATTCAATATGATAACGACAACAAGAAGTTTCAAAAAACTTGTTATCTTCACATAATATGGCTTTAACCTTTGAAACATTGTTTGCCCAATCTTTATATGAGGATATGCATTACAAAAGTTCATATACATCTCAAATTGTGTTATGTCTAGCCAATGTTTGATATTATTTTCATAAATACTAGGTCCAATCCTATGTCTCATAACATCTCTAGTATTTGATGATGGATGAGTCTAATCATGCCAAAAACCCGAGACCAAGTTCCTAACAAAATCTTCAATCTTATCGAATGGGGAGCTCTACACATAATTTCCCAATTTCCTTCTAAACTCTCATCCAAAAACTTTCTTTTCTCATATTTTATCAATGTGGTTCTACTATAACCAATTTCGGTTGAAAGTGCAAACATTTTTCTTTTTCTTGCTATATCTTGATGTACAATAGATGTCAACATCACCCTTCTTGTAGTGGCCTTATCCACTGATTGAGATCCTTTCCCAATGGAATCTAAACCCTTTTTAACATTTTGAACAATATCCTTTTGTAATCCCATGTGTTTCTTCTTATTTGATGTCAAATGTACACCCAATAATTGTAATGACTCTTTGATCTCATCACGAAGAAGTAAACATGATAACAATTGAGTTTTTTCAAGTGTATCAAGATGATTGAAATGATGATTGATCATTCCATTTATATATTTAGTCATTGACCTCTTTCTCTTATTATAAGGTTGGTTGGCATAATATTTCAGTTTCTCCATATCCATTTCAAGTAAATGATATAAATTTCTATGAGAAATTTGTTTCCTCACCTTCTCAGCTAGTTTTATATGCTCATCCATACCAGTTAGAGGAAGTGATCCCGACCGCTCTCCAACATGCATTGTTTGTTCAACTTGTGCCTCCTCCCTATCTTCAAGGACCATGCGTTCCTGAGTAGATTCATTTGATCCAATGTCTAAATTTGGCTCGAATTGAGCATGAAAACTTCCTGCTTGTTGAGCCCTTCCTACATGTCACAAAATATTTTGCAAAAAAAAGTGAGAGATGATGTTATGTAAGTGAAGTTTATGTATGCAAGCAAACAAACTGATAAGACATGATGCTATAAGTGAGAGAAGTTTCTGCTAGTTTTATATGCTCATCCATACTAGTAGAAGGAAGTGATCTTGACCCCTCTCCAACAAGCATTGTTTGAACTTGGGTCTCCTCCCTAACTTCAAGGTCCATGTGTTCTTCAACAGATTCATTTGATCCAATATCTAGATTTGGCTCAACTCCAGCTTGAGGAATCCCTAGAGCATAAAACATAAAAATAATGAGAACATTGAAGTGATGAAAAGAAAAGACCAAAGACACAAAACAACTACATGAACATGTATGAAAACAAATCCATAAATGCATAGCAAAGGATAGGATACACATAGGTCAAATTCCATGCCAAGCATCAAAGTTTGTGGATTATGCATACAAGTGAATTAGAACTTTTAGGCTAGTGATATAGCAAAGGAAACCCTTAGAGTATAAAAGTATTTATAGTCATTCAAGTGCAATAAACTTGAAAGTTTGAAAAAGCACAAAATAAGTTCAAAATGAAGAAGAAAAGAAAGACAATATAAAAACAAGACCTAATAAAAATTAAAAGGAAACAAATAAACAAAAAATGTAAAGGGGAGTCTTTATATTGTCCAAGAAAAATGAGACATATGTGCAAGGACAACAAATCTCTCCTATTCTTTCAATTAGGATTTCTTGGTCTTGGATGTATATCTCCACATTGAAATCTTACAAAAACTTCAAGATGGATAATTGTAAACTAATAGGTACTCCAATAAATGATGGTACGAAACCTTCAAAACAAAATGTGTGTTAAGGCATAAAAAGAATAATCTATCATATAACTATTATTCCTTGGCACCATATAGCTTGAGTTTTGATGTATACATGTGTTAATCTCTAGAAAACCTGACATTGCATTGGCTTTAAGTATAATTTGAGTTCTAATTTTCAAATAATTCTAGAGCTTAGAATTGGGCATTTATTAAAATATTTAAAAAATATTTTTAAGGAACTATTGATCATTAGATTAAATTCAATGGGAGTTTAGAAAAATATTAAGCTAATTAGATGTTGCAATGTAGATTGGATAGGGGATATTGATCACCAAATATCAACATTAGAATGCTACTTCATTGTACATGAAGGTGTAGTTTCATGAATAATTAAGAAAAAATAATGGTTTCTTTCAAAGTGCAAAGTTAGAATATATAGGAATTTGCAAAGCCATAAAATAATTAATGTGGTTGAAAAAATTATGAAAATCAAAGTGGCATAGTGAGGACACAAAATTTAAGGTTTCATTGGAGAACTAAGCATGTATTGAAGTACACTATCATTTTCTTCATGAACAAAGTAAAGAGAAAATTGTGTAGATGCAATACTCAACAATGATAATGTGATGACAAAAACATTAAAAAAAGGTATTGGTAAAAGATAAGTGTAAGGTTTGTAGGAAAGGATTTAATGTAGAATATTTTAGTTTAAGAGTACTTTTTAAGTTGGGGTATTGTAAGTTGAAAAATGGTCATACATTAAACATTTCTAATTTTAATAAGAAATCCAATGCAAAATGTATGCACATACAAATTTATGTTTAGGTGTACTAACCAAATTATTGGGTGGAGTAATGCACATTATGTATTCTATCCCATCAAATGAATACTCATGTTTTTTCAAAGTAAACAAATTTAAATTGGACATTTCAAAGTAGATTTAGTCTTTTATAAGACTCTTAAACATCTAAAACAAATTGAGGTGTTAATAAAAGTCCTAAACACACACTTGAGAGTGAGAGAGAGAAGAAACAAGCATGTACCTTGTTTCTTTCTATGATAATTTTCCAAGTTTTGTTCACGCCTCTTTTGTTCTTCTTCTTTTGACAATTTTCGTTGAGACACATTTTTTCTTTTTCTTTGTTGTCCCATTTTCTTCTTCAACTTAAAGATGACTCAAAACAAGTCCTCTACAAACTTACTTAAATTTTCCTCCAAATTTTGCCTTGATTGATAAAAATGAAAATTTGTCGAGCTCCAATATTTGCCTCCTTGATAAATGTGCAAAAACTTCTCCAAAATTTGTGCTCCAAGTGATATAAATGAGAATTAATCTTGCAATTTGATATCCAAAATAATGAAAAATAAGCTTCTATTTATATGCATATGGGATGGGAAAAAAATATTCTCTAGTGTACATGGACTAACTAGATCCTAGTTTAAATGAATCAAGTAGTAAGCAAACAAGTTATTTTGAACATTGTGGAGTTTGTTGTTATTTAATTCATAGGTATGCATAACATATCTAGTAATTTTAGAATTTTGTTAAAGTGTCAAAAATGTATATTAGAGGTATAATTTGAATTGAATTTTCTTAATTATATTTGTTCAAATTGAATTTCAAGTTACTTGTCAATAATGTATAATAGAGGTATAATTTGAATTGAATTTTCTTAATTATATTTGAATTGAATTTCAAGTTACTTGTCAAAAATGTATAATAGAGGTATAATTTGAAATAAATTTTCTTAATTATATTTGAATTGAATTTCAAGTTACTTGAATGTATAATCTAGAGGTATAATTTGAATTGAATTTCAAGTTACTTGTCAAAAAGAATATATTTTGTTCTCAACTCAATGGTTCATGTTGCTTAAGTCATTTAAAAAAAAAAATTTATTGTGATCAACATGAATGAACTTAATTATAAAGTGGCATTGATTTCCCTAAAATTCTACTAGAGATCAAATGTATATTGAATATAAGGAAATGTAAGTTGTAAGAGATCATCAAATAAGAAAACATGTATGTATATTGAATATTTAAAGCAAATGCGTACATATATTATGTGTAAACATGTTTAAACCATAATAAAACACATGTACATACATGTAAAGGGATTCAATGTATAAACATAACACATATTATAGCAAAGAGGCAAATGTATGTATATATCATATAAGAAAATATATGTACATATCATATAAGCAAATGTAAATTAAAGATCATCAAATGTCGAATACTAAAGATCAACAAATAAGCAAATGTATGTATATCATATAAGCAAATGTAAGTTAGAGATCATCAAATCTCGAATACTAAAGATCATCATATAAGCAAATACATTGGTAAAGATCATAAATCTAGTGTGTAGGGCCTAATATGAATGTCTACTCCTAGTCAAACGACCATCTGAATCAGAACGGTCCTGCTCTAATGGATGTGGTGAGCCCTGCAAATAAAATTGTGTACAGGATGTGTTAAATACATATAATTTATATTAAATAAATTTTATGAAAGTTATTTTTAAATGAACTTGTATTTTTAAATATTAATATAGATCTATGCATACATAAATATTGCATGTACATATACACGTGTGATTATATAAAAATATAAAACTCACATGTCTACTAGAAGTAGATTCATCCACAAAGTCACGTCGATCATGCACACGATCTAGACCAAGGCTAGGAGTGATATGAGGTATGTCCACCTATAACAATATATATACATATATATATATATATATCAACTTACATGAATATCTAGTTAAAACAAAAATTTAAAAATAAGAAAAAATAATTGAAACATGCACATGCACACATACATGCACATCATCTCATATCAGATGACCTAAGTCCTCTACAAGGGTCTCCTCCACCATATCCACCACATGGTCAATTGACGAATCAACATCTGCATCCATCTGATCTATCCCATGTCGTGCCATAAATGATGAATGTAGAGGACTATAAAGGTGAGATGGCATCGATGATGATGAACTAGAACCAATCAACATATCAGTAAAACCCATAGTTTGTGTAGCTGTCGAATGAATTGTAGATGGATCTTGATGTGCAATAGTGATCAACTGAGAGTGATGAGATCTTGGAGCTGAACGAAATCCATGTGTTGCAGCCAAACGATCTCTGACATGCTCTATACCGATCCCATAGTCTAATGCAAAGTGGGCATATGCCTCCAATAGGTCCTTAGCCAAACAATGCAGAGTCATATGTGCCATATCTCCTGTAAGTGCATCAAGATGTGTAGGAGTAGGGATGTCAGCCGCTGTAAAAGGATCCATGGTGATCCATTGTGCTAAAAATGGTGTGAATCGAGAATGTCTGGACATCAAATATTGACCTACACGATCATCAGATATCCTAGTGGTGGCAGCCGCAATGTCACCTACAATGTCAATTGCTTCCTTTTGGGAAGCAACGACAACCTCATCTACTATGGGGGCTATAGCTGAGGTGAGAGCAAGAGACCTCTCACCAACCAATACCCTAAACACTGGGGTTGGTCTATCTCTTCAATGATAGGAGGGCCTATCGACAATCCTACCACGCCCCTAACCAGCATATGGTGGAATGTCCAAGTAGTTGACTTTGAGTCCCAAATGGACCTTAGCATACAACTGTTGAACAAAATATAATGGAATTTGGTCATTGTTTGGGTATTGACCATGTGCTGTGAGAAATCATGGGTAGATCAATTCAGCCATAACATGATCAACACATCTAGTGACCTGCTATCCCCTAACCTTACGTACATTTTGATAAAAAGGAAAACAAGTGCTCTTTATCATTTCTTTGGTCACACTATCCTATATTTTTTTAAAAGGAACATCACCATGTACTTCTTCCCACATGCAGGAAAGAATAACAGTTACTCTATCTAGGGAATATGCACTAGTCCTCTCTAGTTCATCTCTTAATTTTTCTAAACTATGTAATATTGACATACATGGTTCAAAATATGTCCCAAGGTTTGCACCCTATGCTAATGAGTCTCTCAATTTTTTAATCTCATTAGAGGTATTTGCAAACAAAGAATCTGGCTCAGGTGGAACATGATCTGCATTTTCCATGTTATATATATATATATATATATATATATATATATATATATATATATATATATATATATATATATATATATATATATATATATATATATATATATATATATATGCAGTACACCTAAAAGAGCAATGAGACTTTGGTAAATAATATATCTAGATAAAGGGAATACAAATCTAAAAGAGTTGTAATAATTCATCTACTCATCAATAATATTTTCATACCATTAACAATTTAAAAAGAATTGGAAGAGAACTATAATCTCATAAAGAGGATGAATTTAATGGAAGATAATATAAAATCATCCATATGAGGATGAATTTTATCATTACATTATGAGTGAATCATCTCAATTATATAGCCAATAACATAAAAAATTATAGATTGGAAAGCAAAATAATCACACATTTATCATATTTTTATATGTATAAAGTTTAGATACCATCAAACTATTTAAACTTATAGATTGCATAAAGCTATAAATTGAATCATTAAAACTAATTTATTAAGAATCAAATCTAATAAAGTTTGACTTCATATTGCATACTTGTTATAAATATCTGACTAATCCAACCATACATTTTATATATGTTAAAAAATATATAGTTGTTATGCCCATAATTTTTCATTAGAAAAACCCAATATTCTTTTTTTGAATCCTTTAATTACGCTAATTAATGCTTTAAGTGTTTATGATGCAACAATAACCATCTCCAATAGAATTAACATCCTTTCTTTAATTAATTTGTTGGTTTAACTTGCTAATGTGATACTATTATTAATGCATCTCTCACTATTAACTATACTTTAAATATTAAATTTGCAAGTATCACAATTTAATGGTTACACTAATAATATTCTCATTATAATGGTTATGTCATCGTAACCCACAATGAGTTGTTCCTACTTCTATTTCTTGTTGACAGTAAGGTCAATATGGTATTATGATTATTAGGATAGTTCCTCATGACCCAATGATGGCATTTAAAGTACTAAATATGTAACTTTTGATGGTAATAACAACATGAATAATTATATGGTTTGCATTTATTTATTTATTTTCCTCTCATATTTCAACATCTATAAAAGGTTTTGCCAAAAATGCTATCCAATTATCGATGAGCATTAATAAGGTTAAGTATGCTAACATTAGTATTAAGGTAACTATCGATATGAATATTGATAAGAGTATTAACAATACTCGATGATATTAAGGCTCCCTCTACAATTAATACAAACATTCTATCAATTTTATTACTCACAAATAATATTAAACTTTACTCATAATAGAAATGTTAATGTGATAGTGATATCATGTTTACATATACCCTCATTTATACTATTACAAATACCATCCATTAATACCCATATCAATACTATAATAAATTTTATTAATAATATTAATAATGTATATATATATATATATATATATATACAATAGTGCATAAACACTATTATTTGTCAGCTCATTGTTGCTTGCAAAACTTTTATTACCATCTTAGCATCCCTAATAAGATTATCAATAAAATACTTTTCTTACTCGGGTGATTTTATTTGCGACTTATTTTAGTATGATGATCCCCCTTTATATTACCCTCAATAATAGTATCACTATTTGTTGTTAATATATTTTATTTTAATTCTTTTATCTAACTCTTATATATTGTTATAGCATTTATTTAATTATTCATCTCTATTACAAAAATAATTATATGATTAAATATATTGCATACTTGTTATAAATATCTCACTAATCGAACCATACATTTTATATATGTTAAAAAATGTATAATTTAACAATTTATGCAACTTCTAATTATGATAAAAACAAGAATCTTAATCTATACCATTATTTTGAGTTTGGTTTAATAGAAATTGAAAAAAATTATAATCATAAAAAAAAAAAATAATGAATAAACTAAGGATCATTTTAACAATGGTGAATTAGTACGTAAAGATTGGCCTAAAAAATTACAATATTCAACATTCTCATCACAAATTATATATGAAAACTAAGGATCATTTGGTTATATATATGTTCATAGATTTAAAATTTGAATATTTTTTACTATAACATGTTCATGTTACAATTAGATTTTTAAATAATATTGTAATAATTTATTATGTCTTTGAAATTTGTTTTGTGAATTTTAATGTTGTTTTTTAAATTTAAGTTAAAGTAAGTAGAATCTAATGAGATACCTTAAAAAGATTCAAGTTTTATAATTTAAATCTCCCTCTTATAAATATAGTTTTTTCTAGTCTTACAATTTATTGTGTCATTTGTTCAATTATTTTAGCTATGGATTTAGCTGCAATCTTGTAGGAAGTATTAAGAAGAGTAATTAGTATCCACCCTCAGATAAAAAAAAAATTCCTTTAGGAATTAATTTATCAACCCTTGATTAATAGAATTTAAATGATGGATCCCTTTGATAAAGCTAATTTTTATACCTCATAGAGTCCTCCTTGATGAATGGACATATTGTTTTAAGGAATTGTGTAGCTAAACCATCTATTCCAAGACTTTTTGAGTATTAAAATCCTTCAAGGAAATATCAACCTCCTCAAGGGTGAATAAATTATCTAAATGTGCCTATTTTTTGAGACCAATTATTTTGGGTATGCAAGTGCCAATCAATTCCTCAACTATATCTTGAAGTGGATCTCCTTCAACTAGATCAATTAAAAATTATTTGTAATGTTGGAGGAAAATGGATTTAATATCATTAGAGTTGTCATGGAACTACCTCTCTTGATCAACGATAGATATTATCCACTCTTGAGAATGTAAATATGTTCGAGATAACTAAAAAATAATTCGTATCCCTTATATCCTTTCATCCAATGTAGCCTATCTCTTAATTGAGATACTCTACCACAATTAAGTTCAAATCTTCTAAGTTTTATTTCAACGGAAGCAACCACTCATTGTAGAAAAGTTATTAGTAAGTGCTAAAGCCAAAACAAGTTTAATTTTTTCTATTTGGATCCATACTTTTTTTCCATTCTAGATTTGTTTCTAGCCATATTCTTATTGTAAGATCATAGTAAGGTAGTGTGCAATAGATTTAATCACATCATTCCACAATTGTATCCACTTACCATTTTGTTGAGGTCTAGGAACATCAACCAAAGGGATATTAGGAAAGCAAGATGATCAATTTGATTGAGGTGGGAAGTGTTGAGCTTGAAGGATAGATTATTAGGTATGAGGAATAAGAAGTTTGAAAAGTTTAAAGAATTGGGAGGTGATATGTGAGATAGGTTTAATAGAATCTACTTAAATAAGGGTGTTTTGTGGAGAGGGGACAATGGAAAGAGAAATAACTAAGTAAAATCTATCAATACAACTAAGTTTCCCTTAGTTCACCATCTCTTTAGTTGGTCCAAGTGAACTAGTGATGAGTATATAATATCCCATTTATTAGTGTAGGAATATTTTTACACCACTACTTTCTTTCATTTGGTATTAAGCCTTGGTCATCTTAAATTCTAGGTGTTACGGGTATAGTTTTTTTGTACTAATCTTGGAGTGAGTGGGACCTTGCACAAAAGAAAATCTTGTTGTAGGAAAAATAGAAACTGTGTCAAGGAAAAAGATGTGGACATTTACAAGAACTTTTTTTTTTAAGAAAAAGTGGGAGACCACTTATAATTTTATTTATATATAATATTTTACATATAGCTGGTTCAGGCGGACATATTGGTGGGAAAGAACCAGCAAGAAAACCCCCAGTTGCAGTCCGAGTAACAAATTTTACAAAATATCAAAAAGACTAGTGAGGTCCTAGTACAAACGACCAATTGTCTAATTACAATGTTACATAAGCACATTGGTTGAATACATCAGTACATATGCACATTCTCTTATGCACCCAAAATACCCAAAAGAAGACATCATACTAGATATACTCGTGACCCGAATACATAACATTAGAGATTACAAAACCTTACTAAACATAAGACTGATAAGCTGGGAAGCCACTTTCAAAAAGATATAGATTTGTCACCAACATGTTGAAAGCCATTAATCGAGCTTTCTTCTGTTTCCACTTGTTTACCTTTGTGTTGGCGATCATGCTCAAAAGAAGGTTTTGATTTGTTAATATCAGGCACATAACGATAACAAAATTTCTTTTTGGATGAAGATGGAAGTTGCAAATCATGAATGCAAACATGACTTCTCAAGAAAGAAATGGAATGATATTTTCTTTTTAAATCATCAATCTCCTCCATGGAAATGGAAAATTTGTATCTTTTTAGAACTTGGTAGAGATGTGAAGAAGTTTCATGCATTGTGGATAATAACATGTCTTGGAATATGTCAGCATACCTCTTCTTCTGAAACAAAACCTTCTTTCAATAATTAACATTATAAATTAATACTTGGCTCATATTGTATAATCACACTAGAAACCAACAATGGAAGATTGAGAGTCTCAACTAAGAATTCCATCTTATAGATAACATTCATACTAGAAGCCAACAACTAAAGACCAAATTTCATAAATAAAGTTCATGTGTTATATATCATGCCTTTGAGGGGTCCACAAGTACCATGAGCCTTTTTAAATCCTTCTCCATCTAAATGCATCCATTCCAAGACCATTGGAAGGTGGGTATACAATATGAGCCAAGTATTGATTTCTAATGTTAATTATTGAAAGAAGGTATATAAATTATTTGAGCATCTTAATTCTCATACAGAGTTACATCTTAGTCAATTTCTCAATGTATGAGTTCCATATATTTGTAAACTTTTCTTAATATAAAAACATATTCCATTTCATTAATTAACCTATCTATTCCATGTTACAAAGAATGCTCTTATTTTAAATTATAAGTATATAATTCAAAATTAATTAGTAATTTTCAAGATAGAGTACACACAATTTCTTTAGTTAAAATAAAATAATATTCTTATTTCCATGTGAGAGTTATGTAGAATGGTAGCTTGATGTCTCGAAAATATTTCTTTCATGTACATACTAAATTTTTATCATTACATTAAATGAGTGAATCATCTCAATTGTATAGCCAAGCACATCAAAAATTTATAGATTGGAAAGAAAAATAATCACACATAAATCATATTTTTATATGTATAAAGTTTCTACTATCAAACTATTTATACTTATAGATTAAATTATTTTTGAATTTGGTTATTTGGGTTCAACATGTCATGCTATAGGATTTTCTTGTGTTTTCACCATGTTGTCATGTGTAGATAGCTATGCATTTTATAGGTTTAGGAATTTTAGAGGAAGGCAAGGTTGAACAAAATGCATAAGGATGAGATGGAGCCTCGTTTACCTTAGGATTTCGTTGAGGCTCCCTTTGAGCATAATCGATGGGTGGTTGGTCCTCTTGTAGACATGACTAATTTAGACGGTCTTGTCAAGAGAAATTTAGAGGAGATTGGTAAAGAAAAGAATCATGTTATAGATGGATTAGTTGGAGTTCATTGCCTCTACCATTCTCTTGAATTGCAACATTCACCTCTTGGTATTTCTTCTAATAATTTAAAAATATGAAGAAGGTTCAAGTTTAGAAGATTATAGGAACCCTTTATTCCCTTTGGTCTCAAGTTTGGAAACTAAAGATGGAAACTCCATTACAAACCTCAACTAGGGTCATTCATGGAAAAGGATAAGGTTGACAATAAGATATAGTTCCTTGAAGAATTTTGGATTCAAGTTGTGAAATGATAGATCTACTAATGTTTTTGGGAATATGACCCTCTTTATTAGATACATTGCCACTATTGGTGGAGTATTTCTAATTGGATGTTATTTTTCTAACTTACAACTATATTTTTCTTGTTGTTGTTCCATGCCAATATGATTGATCATTTTTTGTTTCTTTATTGGTCTTTGTAAAAGGGTGGGGCCCTTTCAAAATTTATATTTCTAATTCATAAATTCAACCAAAAGTATTTACCCTAAAATTAAAATATAAATTTAAACTTTAAAATAGCATTTACTCCAATTAATGGTATTGTCATTTGTTCCAAAATTGACAATTTTTAATGTTTAACAACATTACTATTTGGTTCTCCAAGGTCATGCCCTAAAACCAACAATAAAAGAAATATTTATTAGCGCTTTCTCTTAATGCGAATGGTTTTGTTTGTTATACATTGGGCACTGTATATTGGATAATAACACTTGCAATGCTTATATTACTAATATATAACAACATTATTATCATTTCATAACATTAATGGTAAATACTATTATTGCAATATTAAAATTTACTCTAAATAATAATATTACTATTTATAATACATACTAACATTTCCCTTGCATGTTCATATGAAATAAGTTTCAATTTATTATGTTTTATTATAATTATTATCCATAATATAATATTTTCATCAATGTTAATATTTGTATTTATGATACATAATGTGATTATAACCCAATTATTAGTGTTAAGTATGTTATTGGAGATGACATTCCTTAATATAAATATTACCTATTAGTATTATTTTCTTTTATCTTGTAACCACAATAATTTTTCATTTACAACCTTACTATTAAATATTAATAGAGTTTATTCATCTACTCAAAGGAATAAATTTTACTGATTTATATTAAAAAAAAAATCCTAATATGTAGTTCATCCTCTAATATTCAATGCTGATTTGAAAGAGTATATATATATATATCCTATTATTCTTTATGTTTAATTTCAAAATTTTAATGCTCTCAAGTATAGGTTACAAGTGCATTCTTTACATTTTTTCTCTTTCTTTTGTACTATTTTGATGGGTGTCTTATATGCATTGCCTCAAACATATAATTTTAATTTCAATTTAGCTTTCAAATGCAAGATTTAAACTTATGCTTGTACTTAAATAATATCATGTTATCCTTGCAAATGGGTTTGTTGAAAAGACTTTAGAAACTTTCAAGCAAATGCAATTGATAGCTGTAAAGCCAAATTCCACAACCTTCCCCCTGCTTGTGCCAAAATGGGAGCTTTGGGAATCAATCAAATCATCAAGGGTGAATTTTACTAGATGTTGTAGTTGCAATTGCAAGTGCCTTGGTAGACATGTATGCAAAATGTGGAAGGCACATGAATTGTTTGATATAATGCCTAAAAAAAATCTGTTAACAAAGTAAAGCTTTAGAAACATTCAAGCAAATGCAATTGGCAGTGCCTTGGTAGAAATGTATGCAAAATGTGGAAGCATAGACAAGGCAGGTTAATTGTTTGAATTTTTTTAAAATGGGTATGCAAAATCTTTCAAAGAAATGGATTGCAAAGTCAAATTCGACACTCCCTGCTTGTGCCAAAATTGGAGCTTTAAAACACGGGAACATTCATCAAAGCATAATAGAAATTAAGTTTGTTGTTCTTGAAAGGCTTTAGAAACTTTCAAGCAAATGCAATTTCAATTTCAAAAAACTTAATTTCAAATCTACTATAAATTTTAACCATTTCATTCCATTTAGGGTTTAAAAAATTTTCAAAATAAATTCAATTTGAAATGCAATTTCAATTACCAACCTGTTGCTCACTATGGCTCAGTCAAGAGGTTGATGAACTTAGAAATGTGGTGCACATTTTTCCCCTGGGTTCACCACCTTCGCTATTCATGTTCGCCATCCTCCTCTGTTCACGTTCGACCCTTTACAAATAGTCATGTGAAGTGCGTGCAATAGTGACTTATTTTTTTTATATGTCCTAATTCAGGGGGTTCGGTTAAACCCAGGTTTGACTAAACCCTATAAAATATGTTTATTTTATTGGGCCGTTGAGTGGTTCGGTCGAACAATGGGTTTGACCGAACTTATAATAGTGTTTGATCGAACCTATAAGTTCGGTTGAACCCCTTGATATGGTGAAAAAAAAAAAAAAAAGAGAATTCCTTCCTCAAAATAATTGTAAACAACTATTATGCTTTAACCCGAGGGAGAGGTAGGTAGAGAGAGAGATGTAGGGTGGGAGGGAGGGAGAGAGAGATACATGGAGAGATAGAGAGAATCAAAGAGGGAAGGAGGGAGGGAGATATATATCTATAAGGAGAGAGAGTGGGAGAGAGATAGGAAGAGAGATGTGAATATAGGGAAGTAGAGAGGGAAGGAGGGAGGGGGAGGTGAGATAACTATTTCCAACCCTTAGGGTTGGATTTTACTTGGGCTTCCAACCCAGAAGGTTGGAATAGTGCATGTCAACACCCACAAACATGTTTTTGCAAATTCTAAATAGATAATACAATATTGAGTGTTTCTACATCAAGTTTACATTTCTTTCAATGTCAAGTCAAAAAATGTTATAGTAACATTAACCTTTCTCTCAACTTACTAACCATGTAATTTTTTCTACACTTCAAATATGTTAAGATTCTAATCTTTAATTACTTTTGTTGTGTTTCCATTTTTTTCCAAAAACCTATGTATGGTATTTTTGGTCTTATTTTTTACCTATTCATCAAAATTTGAAACAAATTACATTTTTACAAACTAGACTCTATTCTATACACATTCAATATTTTTTAGAATTTTAATTAGTTTCCAAAAAAATAGGGGGGTGCATGCTCAATTTTTTTGTTTTTTCAGGATGTGTCCAATTTAAAAATTAGTAAAAAATAATATATTCATTAAAAAATTAACAAAAATAATGAGTATAAACTACAGGGTGTTAGCTAATTTTTCACTGAAGCGATTCTTGAAATACTAAAAAAAAGTTAAAATTTTTAGGGGAAGCACACCAAACACTATGCTATATTTTTTTGATAAAAACATGAGCACTTTGTGTGCTCACCCCTATTTGAACCCTTTAATCTCCACCATTTTGAAAAAAAATAGTAGTTTAAAAAGTAGATTTAGAGCACCATGACTCTTGTTCTTGTTGCATCTTCAAATTTTGGGCATAACTATCTTCAATTTCTCATCCAAGATCATTTTTTCTTTAATTAAAAAAGAAGTGGGCACTTAAGACCCCCTTTTGGTCCCCCATTTCCATGCACAACCCATATACATAATCCCATGTCATAGTTAAAATGGTGAAGATGAAACATTATAGAGTCCAAGAATATCAAAATACACATATATTAATCCAAGTTTATCATCCATACACCTCGATGAAAATACAACATCATTGACAAGTATGATAGTAGTAATAAAGCACCAAAATGCATCCAAGCACATACAAATCCACATACATGAATTTAAAGTACATGATCCATACACCTCAATGATCATACAAAAATAACATCATTGATAAGTACATGATATATTATCAAAATCTAAAACATAAAATAAGCAATAGAATGAGGCACATATTTCTAAGGAATTGAACCAAGCCCACTTCCCACTATCCTCCTTGCTTGTAGAATTTTGAACTTCAAGTGAAATTTATATTTCAATCCCTTTTTTGCACTTTCCTCATTGCATGCAAACTCTTAGACTCTATGTGTAAGTTATAATCCAAGCCTTGCTTTTTTCCTCCTTGTTTACTTGTAAACTTTTCAACCCAATGTGCATGTTTGTAACTTTTGAAAATTGCACTATGACCTTTGTCATTCCACATTTCCACTTCTCCTCTCCCCCATTTGTTACTTTGTTCTTTGTGGAATTAGATCTCTTGTTCATGTTTGTAAACCTTTTACAAACTTGCTTCATAGTTCCACTTCTCCACATCCTTGCCTCCTTTGTTCTCTAAATACTTTTAGACTCCCTGTACATGTTTTCAATTTTTAGAAAATGCACTTTGACCTCCATTTCCATTTTTCCCACATCCTTTTTTCCTTTTTCCATGCAAAACATTAGAACCTACTCCACATCCTTTTTTCATTTTTCCATGTAAAATTTTAGTCTACATGCAACACTACATGTCTCATAAATTGCATCCCAAGTTTCACTCCTCGCCTCCTTGTTCCTTGTGGAACTTTGGAGTCTTTAGGAAACTTTATAATTCTTGCAAATCACACCCCAAGTTTCAATTTAAATTTTCTTTCCTTTCTACAACTTGCACCTTTACTTCCTAGATTTACTTTTTGCCATCATGTACCATAGATTTTCCTTGTAGACTTTTGGATTTTCCCTATAACTTACAAAGTGTATGGAAATTTTGATCCTTTCCAATTTTATATTGCAAACTTCTTAGCCTCCCATACACATTTATAAACTCTACTTTGAGTTCCACCTTGAGAATCCACCATTTGAACATTAATGCTCATCTACATTACTACACATCCTAGTATATCATTAAAGCTCTCAATTGAATGTGATGGAGACTTTTCAATGTCCAAATCATTCCCAAATGTTGTTAGACTCTTCAAAGGCACATATCTAGATGGAAAAGACCATGTACTATTGTTGAAATGAGCCTACCAATAGGTACTTGGTGACCAATATAAGCATGAAAGACATTCTTTACTTGCCCATAGTACCCATCAATAGATCCAAGGAAGATTTATTTTGTAAATTTTTGTGCAAGTGAATTAAATATATTGATTTGAAAAGGAACCTTGTGACCATACCCAAATAATATAATGCATTGTAAGATGCAATAAGGTTTGGTCATTTAACTATCTTCCTAGATGTAATTGTCTCAAGTTGTTATAGGGTATCAATTTTTTGTAAGTCTAGTCTAAAAGCGAAAAGATTACATCTTGTAAATCATAGGTAAGGGGTATTTAACTATCTTCCTAGATGTAATTGTCTCAAGTTGTTATAGGGTATCAATTTTTGTAAGTCTAGTCTAAAAGCGAAAAGATTACATCTTGTAAATCATAGGAAGGGTAGAAAATTCTAATGCATGTAAATAAATGTCTATGAAAAATTATAAAAATTTAGGGGGATCTTCGAACCTAGTTGTGGGTTCCCTCTTGCCATATTTGCTAGTATGAATGCAATAGGAACTAGATGAATGTATGGCAACATCCTAATGCATTGCAAGTGTTTGTAATGGTCTTCTCACATTTCATACAAGTTGTTGCAACTTTGGGATGGATTAATAATTATGTTTAGTTTCATAAAGATTTATCTATGATTTGTAAATGCATGTCTCGTTCCATGTATGGTTTGTAAATACATGCTCTCTTCTTTCTTGTAGATTGTAATCCTGTTGCCTATTGGAGTAGGCACTAGTCTAGGAGGTAAAAGAAAAACCATTTCTCAATCATAATATTTATTTCCTTAGTATCTAAGGAGTAGATCAAGTCTTACATGCTTTCATGATTCAATGATATAAATCAAAGAAATTCTTAGTGAGCTAATTTGCTAAGCCAATTAAATTATTGGAGAATCATGTTATGCATGCTCACACCTTCCACACATATATAAAATTTTAATTGGATCAATTTGTGGTGGTATATTACTATTGTCATCTTTTGGATACATATGTAAGGACGTTGCATCAACTTAATGAGAGTTCTTGTAAGAATCTGGCATGGCATAGGCTTGTTGACAAGTTTTGGGGCCTATCGTACCTTGAGTACAACTATTATTTGGTTTAAAATTATTACATAATTTCTCTATAGTTATCTTGATTAGGATATTTCTAGGAAGATCCTTCTAAATCTAGTTGAGCCCAAAGTGAAGAGAGACTACCCACTCTCAAAAATTGACTTCTAGTTGTGCATGTTCTATTGACAAGCTCCTTCCCTTTCCTCTTGATGACAACTCCTTGGCTTGAAGATAGTTTCACACTCTAGGAATGTGAAGTTGCAAGTTTGAGAACCAAAAAATCATCACAGTAAGATCTAAACTTGAATGTGACCAAACATCATTCACTTACCAATACCTTATTTTCCTTCTATAACCATGGAGATGGTATGAAATTGTATACTCTATCTTCATCAAATTTAACTTATCCACCATTTCATTGGACAATAGGCTATCTATACTTCCACTATCAATTATTACTTTGTAACACTTACTTGAGAAATTATGCAAATTATTTTAAATTGAAGTCCATTCTTATACCATTTATTAAAGTGAAGGAACTAATAGTTGACATTCAATAAGATGTGACTGAATTAAAAAATTTAAATTATTATTATTTAATTAAATTTACTCATCTACCAATGTTCTTAAACTTCACCATTTTGATATCTATGCAAAGGAAGATAAAATTTCCCTAAAGTTAATTAATGACAACTAGGAATGAAAAATTTAGATAATTGCAATAACTACTTTAGAAAAGTAAATGCAATAAATGATGGTCTTAGCTCAATGGTCCAAGAATGAATGATTGAAATGAAGTTTCTAAAAATTGTGGCATCTCACTTAACATAAACATGACATGTCTGTCTATTATTCACCTCAAGATAATACTATTATTTTTGTTATATGCAAGGGTGAGTGTGTAGTCACAAAAATGTCCTTCACCCATAAATTTGATCTGGTAATTTGCAAAACTTTATTCTTTGCTTCACTTGATTTGCATTTATTTCTTCTATCTTTTTATTTTTTATATTTAGGGATTCAACTATATATAAGAATACCTTAGGATGATTGTTGCTAGTGTCACACGAGGATATGTTATCTTAGGTCAACCCGTAGAAAACATGTGAAAATGATTAAAAACATACTCTTTAGTCATGCATATGCTCCTAGAATGATCATGTATATCTAGATTCATTTTGGCAAGTTGAATCCAAAAGTTCGACTCCTTAGGATGAAAGAGGACTTGCAAATTCTAGATGTGTGAAATGAACGAATAAAATGCTTTTAAACATAAGGAAATAACACCAAATTGCAACAATTTGTGTTTAACCAACCCTTAGCAAGAAAGCTATAGGTGAAAATTGATCAAAATTTTAATTTCAAAATGTAAATTTGAAAGGGGCAAGTCCTTGATTGTAAGGTCAATTATAGAAATAACCCATAATAAAAGAGGCCAAATCAATATAGACAATAGATACATGATAGTATGCATGTATATAAGTCTAACAAATTCATGCATAACGCAAATATATTGAAATAGATAAATAAATGATAAAATATATAACAATATGTGTTGTGGATAGATAACCAGCACAAGACAAAAACCTAACTTAAGACACAAAGACTGAATAGTGAATAATATCCCTAAATTTCACTATTACAATTTCCTATATAAAATACAGTCTTAGTTACTTGACTAGTTCAATAAATTAAAAACAATTAAATATCTCAGCCAAAAACTTGAATTTCACGTCAAAAAGCTTCAGAGAAACGTGTATGCAGCCAATCAGAGTGCAAGGTCAGAAAACAACCAATGGAACACAAACACGTGTCACTCGCGAAGGGACGTTATATACGAATGCGCTCTCGTTCTAAAAGCAAAATTTCACTCAAATCTGTTCGATGACAAAATTTCTTCAAAATTTCTGTTATCAATCGTGACTCGGAAGCCCTAACTTCTGTCAATAGAAAAAAATTGAAGGAAAAATGGAGAAGGAAATGAGCGGACTTCAGCGCGTTGTATGGTTGCTGGTATGTATCAGCGGAATTTTTGGCGCTTACATATACCAAGGCTTCTTGCAGGAGACATTGTGAGTTAAACCCATTTCTTAAAAAAAGTTTAAGATAATGCAACGTTCAATCTTTTAAATCTGTTCATTTAAGCAGATTCCAACCTGTTTGTATATACCATAATTTATGTGTTTGGAAGAGCTTGCAATTGTATGAGATTGTTTGAATTTTGTTTTTGGAGTGGTTAATAGGATGTATTTTAATTTTTTAGTTTAAAAATTCTCCATTTCTGTAGTAATTGTTCTGTCAAATTCACCCCAGATTTGGCTGTGGTATTTTACCCATTTTGTTTGATTATGGAGCAACTCATCCAACTGGGTAGAATTTGAAGAATCTAGTAATCCTTTGTGGGATTTGGATCCTCTATGCAAACAAATATTGGAGTTGTTCAGTTTCCTGACTTGAGGCCTTTGATGTTGCATGATCGTGTGCTGCATTGTTATTGGCGTGTCAGGGGGTTTGGAACCTGATATTGTCCCCCAAGTTTAATTAAAGTCTCTCCTGCCCATGATTTTCCTGGATTTCTTTCAGTAGCTTCATCAAAGAAAAATAATTGTCCTGTGTTATTAATTTTAGCAAGTTTACTGCAAACTCTCTTGCCAGTTATACGGCGGTGAGATTTTTGGGTTTTACTATATCCAGGATTGGGGTAATTTGTTCTCTGTTTAGGTGTAATCTCAGATCAGTGCCATCACCACTGATGTGTATCCTCTGCTTGATAGTTGCTACACAACTGAGCTCGGAACTCATTTATGCCAACAAACGTGGGTTAGACAGTTAGTGTTCGAGTCCTGAGTCTGACCATGTCAATATCAACATTGATTGTCAAATTATTGTCTTGTCCTACTGATATTGAGGAGATTCTTCATGGAATAAGAAATATCTTGTTAGTTATATTTTAGATATCTTACTGATATTCTATTTGCTTTTCTGAATTTTTTGCCAAATATTTGTTAAGTGCAAGACTGTAAGTTATACTTTTGCTCTTCATTTTCTTTGAATTGTTGTTGAGCATGAGTCATATGGTTTTGATTTTAGAGAATGAGAGAGATGGCTAGTAAATCTGAAGGCACAGAGGTTAACTGCAAATTCTACTAAAATAGGGTTCTGTTCCTCTTTCAATAGTCCTGACCAAGACCCATTTATCCTATTCAAACCCATCATTATAATAGACCTGAAAAAGTAAAAATTAAACTAGTGGGCAAATTTGAAGATCTCAAACTAGTTAAGAGATGGGAAGATGTTTCCCGCATTAATCTTCCAATTACATGCATTCAAAGTCAAACCCTAGTTCAGAATCTCACCAACCTAGCTCTCATGAGAAGATTTATTGGAGTTGAGGCATCCTTAAAATCCGTAGAAGCGTGGAAAGTTCAAACATGGTTGCCAAACAACTTCAGGAGACATATAAGACTACCATTTTGGAAGGGGATATTCCATAGACGTTCTCACAAACAACAAGGATCAAGGCTGTGTGTATAAAGGAAGCACTTTGGCTTATGTGCTTTGTAGTAACCCATACTAAATGCACAAATAACAAACACAAAATATTCCAGCAACATTATACAATTTTATATTTTTTCTAATTTTATGTTAATGGGATATATTCAAAAGGAATTCTACCAATGTAATATAACTTACTGGGTGCTTCCAGCTTACAAACTCTATCCTAATTGATATGTATTGTTCTTTCTTGAGGGTTTCCATACCTAAGATGATAGGTTCATGCCCGAAGGGTTTCATCTCAAATGCACCTAGCTGCTGGAGCAATGCTACAAACACTGAAGTGAGAGTTGAATGCTTGTTATTTTTCCAAAAGTCCCTTCTCTTCTGCCTTATGCTCTGTTGTCAAGACCTAGCTCCTAACGATCCTCAATCATGTGAAGTCAGTCCACAAACAGTGGCAACAAACAATTAATTTTCTCAAGCGTTGGCAGCTAACTAAACAACATTCCCCCAAAATTGATGCAGGAGCATCTGGGTCCACATGTGATCCTGGTTGCATAAAAACAATGACAATTTGATTTTGGTTTTCGTTCTAATTTGGTGTGTTTTCAAGTTGTAACTTGTCTTTTTGAGAATTGCTTCAGGTCTTATATCATGAGTTTCAATGACATCAGGACCTCTATGTGCTATCACACCAAGCTGGACTCTTTGACAAATATCATGCTATGTTTTAGTTCAACTTAGGCAAGGATAGCATATCTACTGTTCTTCAATATCTTGTGGAAGTTTTCGGAACCACCAAAATGAAAGTTGTTTGCAATTTACGTATGTGGTGCATCTCCATTCATCAATTTGAAAGTTGCTTCATAGTTTGACACATTCATTCCATAATAAGAACAATAGTACATGCACTTTATAATCCAATGGGTTATGTATCCACAATGATTGAGACATTTTAGATTGTTATCATACAGATTGTCTAGGCAACTTGATGGAGGATTTGGTTTATATATGGTCCCCTCCAATTTATCAAAGACTTGTTAGTACTGATAAAAGAGAATGTGACATGGCAGAAAGGTGTCTTCAGAAATTAAGTAGATTGTCCTACCTCCATTGACACTCCTTTCAAAGATTGTTGCTACAGACGTCAAGCATAATTTACTTTTGCAAATGAAAAAGATATTGCAGAGTCATGGCTGATAAGTATTCCATCTGAGCAGCAGTTTTCTGACAAGTTGTTGTTTCATTCTTGCATGCCATTGGCAATTTCCTAGCTGGGTGTGAATATAATGCCTACTGATTGGACAAGCAGTTCATAGAGTTGTGTTCCTTTTATGAGGCCATGGAGTTTATTTGTCTGCAACAATAGTTGCTTAGGCTAGTGGCAGTCACGCAATTCCTTGACTGGCAGTTTCAAACTTTAAAAGCTTATTGGCGCTTCCTGCGATGGCAGTTCCTTGCTGATGGCAATTATGTTTTGGCTGCTGACAGGTGTTCATCCTTTATCTGGGTCACAGTCTTTCCCACAGGCTCTTACACTTCATTTTCTAGCCTTGCCGCATCTATTAGAAATTGCATGCTGCAATTATAGACCTTAATATTCCTGCATGCTTGTGGCTTAGAGGAGATCATCAAAGAGTATTTTTCCTGCAATCTTGATAGGCTTATCAATTTTGGGCCTTGAAACATGATTGATTAATAGCACCCTATTCTGGACTAAGCCTATTTTTATGCTGGCTGGGACCTATCCATTTATGAAACTAATTTTCCTATGAAAATAAAGCACATAAGTATGGGTAAAATAGCTAGGAGTGAATGGAAAAATAAGGACATCTTATTCCTTAGTTGAGGACTGAGAGATCAGAGGACATAAAAGGACGTAGTATTTGTGAGGCTGTTGTAAAGGCCTATTGCCTTGTAATCTGAGACTGAGAAGATTGTAACACATGGCTTCATTAAGGTCAGGTGATTGTTTGAGGTCAAGAAGAAGACAGTAAATCCCTGTTGCTAGACTTCATGACTATGAGGCAAGTATGCTATCCGATATTTAATTAATAAAGAAAATTGTTTGCTAAATGCATGTTTTAGCCCAGGGATGTGAGTGTGTATGTTTTGGCTGCTAGGATTAGCTACCATTCATTGGGTTGCCTGATCTCCAACTGCATCAAAAATTGTCAATCCACTATCATAGGCGGTTACTCTTAAGTTGTTGGCAGTTAACTAGTCAGTCAATCCCTCCATTAGTGGAGTTAACTAATGGGCACTGAAGACTCAGCCGCTGCTTAACTAGAAGACACAAATATTTAGCTGCTGCTCAACTAGAGGACACAAGACTCAGCCACCTTAATCTTAAAATGCATGATACATGTCTAACTAAAACTGAGTCTACCAGCTTATCTAATTGCTAATCCTATGTTGACATTCCATTCAATAAATAGTCCTGGATTGAAAAAGTGGACATGACAAATTCTCTCTTCCCAAATTTGCTTGCCCTCAAGCAAACAAAGCTGGATGATCTATGATGCTAATCAATTCCCAAGCAGCATCCTACAACACTTTGTGCTATACCTACTATTGATACTTCATCTTTAGCCTAACAAAATTTGTTCTTTGTTGCATTGGAGATTCCTTACAGTGAATCCATGAATTCAACATGGTTGCCAAAGACACTCAAGCTCAATTCATCAAGTGGATAAGTTAAAATTTGGGTTTTAAATTCTTCATCTTGCATAGGTGTCCATTCAATTATTTGGCTAAGGCCTTCGTTGAGAAGCTGAGGATTGTTTATCTTGAGACTTAAATGAAGCAACATGTACAACCCACCTAAACCTATTATTTTGGTTCTAAATCTGGTTCTGGAGAGTGGGATCTACTTCCATTACATCTTTCTCTGCAACTCCATCATTATGATTATGTCTTTGTTTTTGTTGTGTATTTTGTTGACCATCTTCACCAACTTCATCTGCTGGTTCAGCAATATGAAGAGTTCCATCACCCACATGGTATTCTGCATTTGAAGGAATTTCTTTATCCCTGCAATATCCATCTAAATGATTTCTCATTTCTTAATTGCTGTAAGGTCCACTTGCGACTGGTTGCAATGGGGTGTTTGAGTTCACTTCTGAATATGAGGATTCCCTTTGTGCATCATTACCTAGAGGCACAGGAGCATGGATTGGTCCAGGCATCTGCATACTCTGAGTGAGGAGATTGATGAACTGTTGCTGCCCATCCTTCAAGGATCTCATTAAGTTGAAGAATTTGAATTCCCTATCCTTGTGTCACTTATGCCATTTCCTGGGGTTGATGTAGTACTGATACCTGATTTTATTCCATTTAAACCTTTTTCACAGGCCGGCAAGATAACAGCTTTGATACCATTGTAATACTAATAACCCCCACTAAATGCACAAATAACAAACTCAAGATATTCCAGCCATAATTATACCTTTTTTATAATTTTTTGCTAACAACATACATTCAAAGGGAAGTCTACCAATCTAATAAAACTTATTGTGTACTTCTAGCTTACAAACTCTTTATTGACTGATACATACTGCTCCTGAGGATTTCTGTCTCCAAGATGATAAGTTCATGCCTGATTTGTCTCTAACGTGCCTAACTTCTGTAGTAATGACATAAACACTAAAACGAGAGCTGAATGTGTGTTAATTTTCCATAAGTCCCTTCTCTTTTGCCTTATGCTCTGTTCTATAGACATAGCTCCTAACAATCCTCAATCAGAGGAAGTCAGTCCACAAATGGTGGCAACTAATTGACAATTAGTTTCCTCAAGCATATGCAGCTAACTGAACAACACTCCCTCAAAACTGTTGATCCACAATCATAGGCAATTACTCATAAATTGTTGGCAGTTAACTGGTCAGTCCACCTCTCAATCAGTGGAATTAACTGATAGACACTGGAGACTCAGCCATTGCATAATTTGAAGACACAAACACTTAGCTGCTGCTGCTCAATTGGAGGACACTAGACTCAGCCGCCTTATTTTCAAAATGCAACTTACATTTCTAACTAAAAACTGAAAATCTACCAGCTTATCTAATTGCTAATCCTATGTTGCCAGTCCATTCAATAAATAACTGCAGATTGAAAAAGGGGACATGACATGCTCAAGTCGCCTTTTAATATTGTATCCAAACACAGGGAGTATGAATTTTGAACCTGTTCCCTGATTACTTGTATGGGTTTTGTGGTTTCTCAGGCCATGAAAATAAAGATTTGTAACTGTTAAGATTTTATATTAGAAATTTGATTCCTCGATGAATTTAATCAAGCACTAACTTCATGGTTTTGGTCTTGAGAAAGGTCAGTAATTCTTAGTTTTTTTGTTTCAACAGGTCGACTAAGCGTTTTGGTCCTGATGGGAAAAGATTTGAACACCTAGCATTTTTGAACTTTGCACAGAATGTTGTCTGCTTAATTTGGTCGTATATAAGTAAGTCTTGCATTCTGCTTTAATTATGTAAACTTTGTTTCAAATTTAGCTTGTAAATTATGTATGCAGGCACTAATAAGAATTTGTTATTTTTTGAATCTATTTCCTTGAGAACAGTGATAAATCTTTGGTCCACAAAAAACAGTCAGACAGCTCCATTGTTGAAATATTGGAGCCCCTGCATTTCTAACACCATTGGACCTGCATTGGGTCTTCAAGCATTGAAGTACATCAGCTACCCTGCCCAGGTGTGTGAGTTCTTGAAGTACATCATCTATCATTAATGTCATGTTAGAAATGAAGTCTTATGCATCTTCCTACACAAGCCAGTTTTAATTTTAACGTTCCATGTCTCTCTGCTGGATGCATTATCAGGGAGTAGCTTGAAGCTACACGGGAAGATCTAGAATGCTTACTATTATACACCATGAACAATCTAATCTCAAACCAAAATGAGAGTTTATTTAGTTTCACCTGAAGGACTTGTCCTTTACATTGGATATCAATTAAATTGATTTGCATTCGTGATTTTTGGTATCAAATATCTTTTACCTGGGACCTCTTACAGTAATCATTTGTTTTTGTGTTTAACTTGTCACATTTAAAATGTTAAAAGTAGATTCGTCCCAGTTAATTCTAAGCTGCCTACAGAAGCTCCAAATCTGCTCAATGTTTCATTTTCTTGTGTTTCTCTATGAATTGAAGAGTTAGCAGTGTCTCTCTTGCATGTAATACAGACTAGCATTTGCCATTACACTTTTTGGACAAACATCATGGATAAGTTGATGACAAATCCAATGGTCACAATCCTGTGGTAAGGTGACCCATTAGCTACTGATTGGCATTGTTTAATGTGGCTAAACACTTATTTAGGTGGCTGTTAGTGATCCCTAGCTTAAAAGTTGAAACCTGTGTTTGTAATCTTTCTCTTATGGGCACTAAAGGAGAAGCCATAATTTGTGGTTTGGATAGTCCATAGAGGAATAAGAAATCTGCACAAAATGTGGATCTAGGGAAATCAGGATGAGCATACTGTGTAAAACAAGCTTTGGACAATGGATATCCATAGACCTTCTAAGGTAACCTTGTAATGCTCTTTATCAATCAATATCCAAAACTCCACTGTAGGCCTGGTAAAGTGGCTTAAGTATAGACAAATTTGCCATAGATTAGGCCACAAATTTCAATATATATAAAAGTTGCATTTTTGAGTTGTATTTTTCTTTTATGGAGAGTGGGGCAGTGTGATTCAGGGTCCAAAGATATCTCCCACTCTTGTTACTATCAATCACATGTGTGTCAACAATTCATTTAGCAGCCTTAATAAAATATAATCATATAAAATGAACTATGAAGATAGTAATTCTTTTAGACAGAGGCCTCCCAAGAAAAGTATAAGCCGAAGAATCATACATGGGTTAATGAAATGTTCAAATGATCAAACAGAAACTACTATTGGAAACTTTCAAAAAATTTAACAAAGAGGTATTATTTGTTGAAATAATTACCTTAGTAGGGAGGTTTAAGTCCAAATCATTGTATCATAATGTCATGTAGAGCTCAAGTTATCATATAGTACATGCTGTTTAAAACTTTAAAATAAATATCAAGTTGTATGTACATGTTTGGATCCACATCTTTTTCCAAGCATTTCTTGCAGCTTCTGCGGGTCCTTCCACAACAAATTCTACCTTTATGTTACTTTCACCATCGACTTTGGAAATTTAAGTCAGTCTCAATTCAGAAAATTCACAAAGAACAGTTCAGTAAAAGCTAAATTCCTTAGTTAGGCTGATACAACATGGATACTATAGTTATAACATTGACCTAGATCTCTAATACACAAGAATAGTTGATAATTGTTTTACTAATGAAGAAAATTATGTTACCAAAGTGTATCATGAGGTTGGTCAGGTACATCCGACAAACCAAAAAACTGGAATATTTCTTAATATCAGCACAATAATCTTATAATATTTTTCCCAGTGATAAATTTATGGCTGGAAGTCATTTAATTTATAGTTAGAAAACTCAACTTAGAATGAAGATTAACATACATTTATGTCTTCCACTACCCAAAAGTTCTGTTTATGACAGTCGTATAATGAAATGACAAGGTAGCTTTTCTTCGTGTGAACAGATTATAGAATGGATGCTACCCTGCTCCATGGGAAAGCATGTGGGCATGCACACACAAATTTATTCCTCAGCCATATTGCTCATACACTGAATTCATAACCACTATTTATATTTCATCATACCACAACAGCTTAAATTTCTTTTTATCTCCAAACTTTGACGTTGTTTACTTTTGGGAAGGTAACAACAAGCTTTGGGCTTCCCAACATTAATATAACAATATATGAAGTTCCATGGATGCTGGCAAGATTAACTAAATACTGTGCCTACCGTGCATCTCAGCAGAATGTTAACTAGACACACCAAACGTGTTAATATAGTGCTGAAATTTTAAGCACAAACAACGTATAAGCTAAAAATTAATGTTGGCTTCATGCCCTATATGGTACACACCCACATATTAAAATGCAGTCCTTTTCTTAGCTTGTGATTTTGTATCAAATAGATAGTATTTTCCTCTCTATTTCTTGTCGATTAAGCCATTTCCTGTCTATTAGGATGACCAATTTCTATAATTGCCCAAGTTTGTAATAAGTACATGTGTATTACACAGCATAAGGATTTTTGCTATCTTGAGAAGTTTTCTGTCTGTCTTGCTTTGTTTCTCCATCTAGATGCTTTATTTATGGTACCTCCCCTCACATGGCTATACGTTCATGTGCTTAGATAATCATAGTTTGGGGTTTAACCACTTTTAGTTTACCTTCTGTTGCTTTGGCTTTAGTTTTTAGTGTTAAGTTACTTTTACCGAATTAGGTATTTAATATACAGAATTATTGCAGAATATTAATGTATATCTTGTGCAAATGAGATGTATGATGCACCTGCCAATTAACTCAATTCGTTTCTATACACAAGATATAAATAGAAATGTCCTTAATGCTGGGTTAGACCATCAAATATTTTTAAGGAACTACTCCATGATATTTTCTGCTATGAGATCAAATTTGCTTCCCTACTTTACATTCACTACTCTATAGTCTATAGAAATGATTCAAAATGTACGATTCATCTACAATGATAGATGCTTCTTATATATAACCACTTATCAATTAATAGTGGAGAGTAAATCTCTTACACATTAGGCTGATTAATAACCAAATATAATATTTAAAAAAAAAAGGATTACCCATCTGCTCCATTACAAAAGTTATCTATTGGGCTTATCCTAACTTAAATGTTATATATTATGCACCACGAGTTGGCTACACCAAAACCTCATATACGTCATAATATCATATCCCTAGATGTATAAATTTCACTTCCTAGACATGTTTCAGTCTCAATACACAAAAGGATAACCAGTGGTAAGATTTTTAAAATCAGTATGTATTGTTTTACACTGCATGATTATCCATTCATGCATATGTGATCTTGATAGGGGATGGTCCTTGATAATATATTTTTTGTCTGCACTCTTCTGATAAATTGATTCCATCTTGTCCATAGTCTGTGCTCCTCGGACAGTATGTATTACTATAGGTTGTTTCCTCCGATTATATTATGTCTATGACTCTATAGTCATTGGTCTTCAAATGTCAAGAATATTTTATAGTGTTTTTTTTTTGGTTTGATTCTGAGCATCCCCAAAGTCATTGCTCTTCTAATGCTCCTTGTACTCTGCCTCCATAAATATTATTATCATCTCATCTAACCTTCTTAGTTTCTTTTTTCTTATCTTTTGATTCTTCAAGCATGTTTTCATCCTTGTGATCTTCTCTTGCTTCCATAAGTCTAAAACTTGCCATGAACTTGCAAGTCAGATGTGACTGACAAGTAACTTGCCTGAAACTAGGTGGGTGAGTTTCTGGCTAGTACTTGTTGAGTTTAGTTGAGTTTTTTGCTGAATTTGTGGAGAGTTCTCATTAGTCTGTGCCAAAAACTAGCCAGCCAACATTTTTTTTCCATAATTGATTTTTCCCTTGCTATGATTTGAACAATTTTAAACAGTTCTTGTAGCTATGCATTCTCAACATTCATTTATTATGCTTTCTAACAGTGTTTTGCATGTTTTTTTTATTATGTGAGTTCATATATATTTTAATCTGCCGAGTTTTACCAAGTCATGAGTCCAATTCAAAGTTTTGGGCTGCTAAGATTTTGCCATGTCCGAGTTGTAAAATAATGCCTTCTTCCATTCTATCTTTCTCCTGACCTTCATTTTCTTCTTGTTCTTTTCCTAATATTCTTCATATTCTTCCTTGTGCCCTTGTTTAGACTCTTCTTCATTTTCTCCCAGGTTACAATGAGTGATGCCTTACAATGCCAGTTTCTTTTCAACTTGTACCAAAGTTCCATGAATCTTTTTTGCAAATTATTCTTATATCTCCCCAATTCTCTAACCAAGTATTGACAAGCATTGTATCCAAATTGTCTATATGAATGGCATAGAAATCTGTGTAAAATATTTTTGTCCATAGTGAGCTTCAAATGTAAACAATTGTGACTTTCTCACTGTGTACATGCATTTCCTGGATATTCTTTGCAACTTTTAAGCCAAGTCAATGTTGATGAAGTCTGCTTGATGCTTGCTTTTATCAATACAATAATCCTCTTCCTTTGAATACGTCCTTGACCCTGCATTGTTGAAGCTTCCTTGGAAGAAAACAACAATTTAAAGGTTTTTCCTTCCTTTTTTGCCCTAGGTAAGTTTTGTCTTCCACATCTCCTCCTTTCTTTGCATCTTTGAATTTGTTTATCTCCTCACTAAGAGATTGGATGCTAGTCTTTAAATAATTAAATTGCTTATCTCTAGTTTGTTATATCTCAACTCTCTATTGAACTCATAAGCTATGTTCTACTTTTCACTGGCTCATATTGAAGGATTGAATTTTATTCTTCAGATATGCTATGTTTGTTTATCAACTCACTTTTGTAGATCACTTGATCCTTCTTTAGCATAGAATTTTCTCAAGTTCCCAATTGTCCGTGAAGTCCTCTTTAGATACTTATCAACTCTTATTATACTTATTCTAGATGAACTTTTTATCGCCAAGCTTCAATCACCAATCAGCAGCTTTTCTCATGAGGGAATACTTTAATCTCCTTAGCCAAGAAATATGCTCATAACAGTGGTTTTTTAATACACGACACCATTTTTTAGCATCTTCTTATACTGGAAAAAACAGATGTTTAAATTCTAGACACTAGGGGCTTAAGAAAACATTTTTTCAATGTATTTCTTTCCTACCAAAATTTTGAATACAACCAAATATGTGGGCAAGGACATCTAAAAGTTCCTTAATAATGCAAAAAACAAATCTTAAATGCCTTACCTGGATTGCAAGATACGAATATTTTGTGTTACACAGGGACGTGTCCCCTGCCCCAAAAGCCACTGTCCCCATCCCCAGCCATCCCCGGGACGGGGGCACACAAAGGGGACAGTCCACTGCCGTCCCCGAATCAAGCAAATTTGAAGGAAATGACAGCAGCCGATTGGGGATGTTTCCCCGCCCCCAGTACGGATTGGGGACATTGGAAACGTCCCTCATTGTACCGGGGAGGGCTAACCGTCCCCTGTAGACTGGGAGCTTTCTGAAGGCTGAAAACATTAAAAAATTCAATTTTTTAAAAATTTATTTCACCTTTCTGAGGTCATGCAAGGCCCATGAATTCTTCCAAGTCCAAATTTTTTCCCTAAATGCCAAAGAAACAAAATATTGAATGTTATTTTCATTTTGAGTCTCAACTCTCATGGCTGAAGGAAGGCATGGGTTCTCACTTCTTTCTCATGTGCCTGTGAAGAAGCAAAACAATTTTAGTTTTGATAGCCCGAATGATAGTGACTCAGATAGTTCTGAGCCTTTGGATATTCATAGCCCGAATGAGGCTTAATTTCATAGACTGTTGTATTTAGTATTTTGATTTTCATGTTTGAACTTTGAGGCTTCTGGATGCATGTTTGAAACATTTGGATATTGATAGACCATGGTTTTATTGATGTTTGATACTGCTTTGATAAAATTTATAAAGCTTTAATGACATTTATTATGCTGTTATACTACTACTCCCGCGATTTATTTACATATTGATATTGTTGTTATCAATTATTAATTTATTGACATATCTCTCTCTCTTTCCCTCTTTCTCTATAATATATTAATAAATTTTGAAAAAATCATATATATATATATGTATTTTGTATGTGGTCGTCCCCTACTGTCCCCTAAAAATGGTCCCCTAGGAAACGTCCCGGAAACGCATCCCCAGCCATCCCCCCATCTCTGTCCCCGAAATGCCATTCAACATAGATATTTTCCTTAGGGTTGCCACTACAAAAAAATAGCAATTATGCTAATCCACATTGCCAAATTTGTTAGATCTTTGGCCTTTCAGTTCTTCCAAGAGTTTTGATTGCAACTACTTTTTGGAAAATATTTAGAAGCAAAATTTTAATTTGCTGTGTGTTCTATGAGAGTAATCCTTTGCAAGCTCAGCTGTTTATTCTAGAAAATTCTAGAAAACAACCCTAGATTTTGAAATCCACCTCATGTGATCACCGCTCCCTCCACATTGCTTATAATTTTGATTGTGATCATTTGTTAGAGTATCTTGAAGTGTCTTTTCTAATGGCACAATATCAACTCCAATTTGACACTTGTACTATGAGAACAGCCCTTGCCAAGTTAGGTTTTTGTTTTTGAAAAATTCATTAAAATATTTCCTAAACTGCAAACATCCCTTCTTCCACTTTGCCTATACCACCACTTGTAAACAAAATGTTAAGAACCGAGTATCTAATATATAGAAGTATTATAAGGCATTATCATAAATCACATTCACACAAGATGTATGATAGGCCATTACACCTTAATCTTGAGGTAGGTGTGGCAAAAAAATTCCTTTAGGAGCGAACCACTTCAAAATATCTTCCATTACTAGACCCAAATTTGCCTTCCCTATACTACTTTTATCATTTAATAGAAATTATCCACAATCCATTTTCCATTATACGTGTTGTGTGCAACCCAAGTCAGCTGCTCGGTAACCATCATAATAATATAATGTTCCAGTTGTTTAGCATTCGATCCCCTATATCTCAATATTCACAGCCTAGCATCTTTTTAAACTAGTACTTCTCAATTGTTACTGGATATAATTTCGAGTACCATTAGTTCCTTTGGTCATTTGTGTATATTAATATACTTTCTTTCTTTTCCTCTCATTGCTTATATGCCACTTGCTTCTCCCACTTCTGATTGATCTTTTGAGCCGTTCATTTCATTATAGCTGTCGTAGACAATTTAATTGTTTCAGAAATGTCTATTAGATGCCAATAAAAAGTTCTCAGAAGAATCTTTCAGCAATATCATTGTTTGACATTACTTTCAATAGCAATTATCAGTGTCAAGAGAGATTTCAAACTCACTATTCTGATGGTTTTCTCCGTGTTAATGCTGTTATGGTATTGTAGGTTCTGGCCAAATCCTCAAAAATGATTCCAGGTATGCTTTTTATTTTTTGACCTTGTTAGAAGTATGCAAATTTGAAGAGATTGTGAAAAGAACAATAAGATATCATTACATTTATTTGCATTGTGGATGAGTTCTTTGTGTCAATAAGAAAAGTTCATCTGCCAGCAAAATGTATGGCATATTAGTTAGAATATAGTATGTACGCTCGATATTCTGATTAATACTTTTATCCTCAAACAAACAAGTATGCAAGCAGTTATATTCTATTAAAAGCTAGCAAATGACTAACCGAAGGACTGTTTTGCATTGCAGTGATGCTGGTGGGAGCACTATTTTATGGCATCAAGTATACTATACCCGAATACATTTGCACCTTTCTTGTTGCTAGTGGTGTATCTCTTTTTGCTCTGTCCAAGGTATTATTAGTTTTGAATTTTCATAGGGTTGTATGTTGTTTGCTTGCACCCTCTCTCAAACATGTACTGAAAGGACTGCCTTGTTGCAGACTAGTTCAAAGGTTGTAAATAAGCTTGCACACCCAAATGCACCATGGGGTTATGGGTTATGTCTTGTCAATCTCTTCTTGGACGGATACACAAACTCCACTCAGGATAACATTAAGAAAAGGTGATCCTCTCCCTATGTTCATTATTATATGGTAGAAGTGAAATTTCTGAGTGAGAAAAGCCCTTGAAGTTTTGAATTAATGTTTTTTTTACAGGTATCCCAAAACTAGTGGATGGGACATCATGCTAGGGATGAATTTTTGGGGTTCTATCTACTCCTTCATATACATGTTTTTACTACCAGGCGGTGGTGGGTTCGAGGCAATGCAGTTCTGCAAGCAGCATCCTGAAGCTGCATGGGATATTTTGTGGTTCTGTGTTTGTGGGGCAATCGGACAGAATTTCATTTTTACAACTATAAGTCACTTTGGATCTTTGGCAAATACTACCATAACCACTGTACGCAAGTTTTTTAGCATTCTTGTCTCATCATTGTTTAGTGGCAACCCACTATCAAATAGACAATGGGTCAGTGTATTCATGGTATTCGGTGGTTTGGCATATCAAATCTACTTGAAATGGAAACGGACACATCGGAAAGCTAAATCAATCTAGCAAAAGATTGAGCTTGACTAACTGAAGAGTGGAGGCGGAATATCTTCTTTCCCTGGTTTTTTAAAGCCAAAAATGGCTTTAGGTTCCTCAGATGCAAAATTATTCAGCTGTATTTATAGTCTTGAAAGCATATCTAACAGAAGATACTTTTGTAGAAGTAACACTGAGAAATAGTTGGCTATTTTCCCACTGAAGTGGGTTATTATGCATTGGGTCTATAATTGTAGGTATGCTCTTCATGCTTTGATTGGAAGAAAGGCTAATTTTGTCATGTGATTCCTTTCAAAACTGTTGGATTAAGATTTATTCAGTATTAATAAGGCAGGGCATTGACAGTGTTGAAATAAAATTTACATCAACACTTTACTAAGCCGTCCTGCAGTTGAGCTGTCGATACATTTTTTAGTAACCCATCGTACGTTGAGCCGCAAGCTATATATCTCACCGGCTCGAGGCATTATGATAGTGGACTTAATATATTACTAATATGTAGCAAATTAGAATGGAATCGCATTGGACGAGGATGGACTACTCCAAATATAAAATGGAAAGATGGATAGAAAATTATCATGAACCCACTGTTTCTGTATTAGGAAGTGGTGAGACCCAGGCCTTATGGATAAAATGTTATATGGATTTTCATAAGGGACAGCCTTTTACGTTGATGAATATACTTGGACAATAATACAAAATCTTATCTAAAATATTCTTAAATACTATTATTTAAAAAATTGTTTGATTTTTTTTTTTTGTTGTCTATCTTTAAGTTGAAGATACAGCAAGTTCAACAAGAATGATCAATCTCTCTTTTATATAAAATGAGAATGCAAGAAAGAAATACTGAAAAAATGTTTGATCTTTGTCAATGAAAGCACCTTTAAGTGAAGTTATAGTAAGTTCAACAAGAATGGTCAATCTCTCTTGTTTATATAAAAAGAGAAATAAAGAAAGAAATACTGACTTGACTTTTTAGAACTTTGAATAAAAAACTTATTTATAAAATTAAATGTTTTAAATGATTTATTGTTTAAATAATATTTTAATGATTAAAAATATAATTAAATATACCAATTTATTAATAGAAGTATTTTATTATATAATAACAATTTAAAAATTATAAAGTAGAAGACTTAAGAGTCTCTACTTAGAACTCTACCTAAAATATTATTTTAGAAACTTAAGCTTTTAACATTGTTATACTCAATACCTTAAATCATTACAATAAAAGAAACCAGTTAAAGCTTGTCAGAATGGTACATTAGGTAAGTGAGGATAAATTTTTAATATGCATGTGAATCTTCATACGTGGTCAAGTCTAAATCTTTAGATATGGTTTAAGATTATTTTTCTAGGTTTATCACAAGTTGCAAATCTATTTCCTCTCAAAACCAAGAAAGAGAATATGCAGTTTAGATTATTTTCCATGCAAAGACATAATTTCCAATTCAATCTTAATGTTTGAATACAACTAATTAATGTTATATAATTAATTTAAATAGAGTTGGGTAAATGCTAGAGTAATGAGTGATAGTTTATTGAGTTAAATTTGAAGTGTATTCATTTATGGAAATTATGATGATAAATAAGTTTTATGTAGTATATATTTCACTTGTTTTGATATAAGAAATGTGTACTCTTTGAAAATTCAATTCAAAATGTATATAATCTTCAAATTCATCGTAGGCTGAATGTGTTCCTTGTGGAATCAATATTGTCCATTGGAGGAATGATTTAATGTACTTTAGTGATTGGAGACCCACAAACATGATCTTACCACAAACTCTTGTCTTATGTTGCTAGGAAATTTGATGCGTGCTCCAGTAAAAAGATTGGTGGTATTTAGAAATTGTTTGGGCAAATTTTTGAATTGTGAGGGTTCATGTTCTTGATCAACTCCATATTTTACTAGCTTTACAATTTGAGACAAATATTGGCAATCAACAATTACGCATGTAGACCTCCTAAATAAGGATGATTCAAATTAGGTTATTTTTACTGTTCTAAACAGTAATCCTATAATGATTCTCTTGAAAGTGTGTAGGATTTTTGGATAGGATTTGGATAAACAATAATACAGAGTGTGACCAAAGTTAGATTATGAACTAAATATGCTAGACCCAAATGAATTTAAGCACTATTTAATCCCCTAAGCAATGATACCAATGAGATACTCGAAATTTCAAAGACTAAGAACCCATTAAACTAACATAAGAAATACGAAAACATAATAGAAAACCTATTCTAAGACCTCAAATCTTATCTTATTGGGGGAGTGGTGTCACATAGATGTGGAATGATGATCCTTTCCCAATCCCTTGGATAATATGAGTCGTTTCAATCGATTTTATTGATGAAAATCGACAAAACTGATGAAATATGGTGAAAACATGGTATAAAACTAGTTTAACATGATGAAGATGAGTTCTAAATGCTAAAATGCTTGATAAAATGGATGCAATATGTGCTAAATGGAAACAAAGTTCAAAGATGTAAGCCATGGATGCAAGCTAAACTAAAATGGAAGTCATTAATGGATGCTTAAACTGATATGAATGAGAATTAATCTAAAATGCTAACAAAACTAAACATGGATGCAAGTGAGTGTGAATTTCAACAGTATAACTTTGCTATCAAAAGATGGATCCATTTCTCTCCAAATGGTGACGTATTTATATGAGAGCAAATGAAGAATCAAGGGCTAAGATCAATTTGATCAATCAATGGTCAATATTGAATCAAGGATGAAACATGGATCAAGGATTCAAAAATCACATGGATCAAACAAAGCATCAAATGCTCACAATGATTCAAACACACTTTGTAACAACTTTGAAAGTTCGTTACAAAGTTTGTTTGAAAACAATCATTCCCTTTTTGGAGCCAAATAGGGGAATATTCCTTATACAAGTGGATGGGTGAGGAAAATTAGCCATTTAGTAATTAAAACTAAATTTTAATTGTGCAAGATGAGGAATAATAGGATATCCATTAAATAATTAACTTATTTGATGAAAAGGGGTTCAAAATGATAATTAAATAATAAAAAATATTTAATGAAATGAGAGGACACAAGGTGTTAAAATTAAATAATTTAATTTATTTAATTAAACAGAGGATGAGAGGTGAAGGTGAAAGGGGGTGAATTAACCTAATTAAGTCAATTAGATCAATAAATGAAAATGATGCATTTAATTAGATAATTAGGCTTATTTAATTAAACAAGTGAAAAGAGGATGAATTTTAGAGTGAAACGATGTTAATGATCAAATTCAAGAGTGTAATACCATTCAGGACAATTTTAAGTGTCTACACACAGTAAATACTTTTAAATACCAAGACAACAATTAATCACATAGACATATACCAAGTTGGCTCATATTGACTAATAAAATAGGTGAGAATCAATAAAATGTGAGTTAGAATATCAAATATTGGGGTTTGATTTTGCATGGTGAGATCTCACAAGATTGACCTAAGACAAAGAAATGTGAATATGAGGGCATGGATTAGATGTATGGGAGTAAGTGCAAGGATAGGTGTACTAAATGGGTCATGATTATAAATGTATTAGAATATGTGCAAATGGGGATATGATAATGTGGACTATAGAGGGCATGTTTAAGTGGGGATAGGGAAATGATTAGGGAATGAGCTCAGCTTTGCACAAGAGTGTCATTTATTGATATGCAAATGCATTAAGGCATTCCATCAAAATGGGCCCAAAACTAATGGGAATTCGTATAGAGATATGTGAATTTCACTATTACATTTTTCCCCCACTTTGAGGTGCACATGAATTTGAAATGAAATTCACAAACATGAATGCTTAGCAAATACATACATACAAAGGATATTGGGATCCATGTAAAGTAATGGCCAATTGGGTATTTTTGTGTGTTTGTCTTTCCTTAGCATGTGTGCTTTGTTGGTACCTTGCCCAAATTTTACATTTCATACTTGCAATTGTTGTCTTAGGTCCTTATTTTTGGGCCATCAAAGATTAAAGATTCGAGAACTCATAAGTGGGCCACCTTGGTCAAGTCATGTTTAATATTGTGCTTTACATCCATTGGAATCTTTGTGTTGTGCTCATTTGTTGAATATTTGAAGTTTTGGGTGGCTTTTGCTTAGTTTACATATGTTGGTGAAGGTTTGGAGTTTTCATGCAACTTTTGCTTGAGTTAGTTCATGATCTACACTTTTCACCCCCTTGAGGAACTTTGGGCCTAGTGTACAACTTTACAACACTTACAAATTGCTTCTCAACCTCGACTTTCCACTCCTTCCTTTCTTGCCATACTTTACAACCTATGCACAAATTTGATGCTCTTGCAAATTGCTTATCAACCTTTTCTTTTCACACCCTTCCTTGCTTGTGGAAACCTATATTGTGCAGGAAACTTTGTAACCCTTGCAAATTGCTTCTTAATTTTCACTTTTTGATAGCTAGACTTGGTAGACTTTCCCCCCCTTCATGCAAATTACATCCTTGCTTCCCATCTCCATCATTTTTCATACTCATGCTTTGCAAACTTTTGGCCCTTGCAATCGCACATGACATGCCAAGTTTTAATCTCTGCAAGTTTACATTGCATACTTCTCAATGTTTTGTGCAATTTATAAACTCTAATTGCAAGTTTGCTTTGGAGTGTTGTCAACTGACCAATGTTTCTCATATAATCCCTTGCATTTCCTAACGTGTTCTTAATGTCTTCAAATGAGTCTATGATAGAGGTTTACAACCTTCTAAATCAAGCCCATGTATTTTTAGACCCTTCAAGGATGTGGATTTAGGATGGCCAACTTGAATGTGATTGTGGAATGCCCTTATCCACAAGCCTACATATTAGTACTCGGTGACTTTTCTAAATGTGGAAATGATGTTTTTCCTAAGGTACCTATCAATAGATCCAACGAAAATTTCTTGCACATATGGTTGTATTAGTAAATGGAATATGTTGACTGCAAGTGACCCTTGTGACCTCACCTAAGGGATTGAATGTAATGTAAATAAAATGATATATATACTAAGATGCAATATGCTCAACATGTTGGTCTTTATGTGAATTTTTGATTGCATGTGTCTCAAGTTATTTTAGGGCATTAATTCATTCAAGTTAGGGCTATAAAGGATAAGAACATTCTTTATAAATCATAGAAAGAGTAGTCAATTGAAGTTATAACCTTTCCATAGTATATTATAGTAATTTTGGGGGATCTTTGAGCTTAATTGTGGGTTCCCTCTTGCTAGACTCACCAACATGATTATAATATGAGTTAGATGAACATGGATAGTGTTCTAATACACTACAAACTTTTTGTAATTGTCTTCTCTTGTTTCATATGAGTTATTGTAACTTTGAGATGGATTATTAAGTATGCTTAGTTATTAAAAAAAATGTTATATCTAGTTTGAGTGTGTATATAGGTCTACTTCCATTTATGGTTTGTAGGTGTGTTAAATTCTTCCTTGCAGGCTATGACTCTATTGTTCATTGGAGTAAGCATTGGTCTAGGAAGTGAATTACCAAACATATTAAAAACATATTATCTTTGGTTCTCATTATCTTAAGAGTAGATTTAGGTCCTGATTTAGGTACCACCATGTTCGTATGATCTAGTAATATTCATAATCTCTTATGTTATCCTAAACTTGATAAAAATCCTTCAAGGATCATATAAGTATGTTATTATTTTTGCACATATGCATGTGAAGCTAAGTGGATTCACTTACTAGAGAATAGTATTGTTGTTATCTTTGGGTGCATATGCAAGATAGTTCTCATTTTCTCATTTGGAGGTCTTAATGGTCTAGTTGCAACTATCACTAACATGAACTTATTGATAATTTGGAGTTCATAGTGCATCAAGTATGGTTGTTAGGTCCTTGATTCTATTTCTTTATTTCTCTTTAACTATCCTATCTTAATGACCTTAGGTAACAACCCCTTTATTCTAAAAAACCCTAAAGTAGGAGTTACCCATCCTTATTACTTGGCCAATTATTGTCCTTTCCCAATTATAAGCTACAAGCTAGCCACCTTCAATTGGCATCCTTGACACTTGAGCACAATTTATTTGTAGAGAATTGGGTTTCACAACCTTTGTAACAAAAAATGACACCATTGCTGGGGAAATAATAACTTGGAAGTTTCATTGAAAGTCTTTGCAAATTTTTCAATCAACAAAATTTTTGTGACTATCATTTTGCTTGTGTGCCTTTTTCTCATCAACTTGTAGTCAACAAATGGTATAATTGTTAAGGAAAATTTAAAGGGGTTTATCTTTTGGAGTGTTGGTTTCTTGTTCACAACTATTAAAGGGGTTTATCTTTTGGAGTGTTGGTTTCTTGTTCACAACTACACCTAGTTCATTTTGTTAATTTCTCAAGGTTTTCCTTCTCTTCTTTAGAGAAAGAGTAGTGGCTTTGTCATTTAAACCCAACTAAAAATAAGCAAAAGCCTTGAGGATTAAAAGGAGACATTCAAGAGATCCTCAAGACCATAAAGAAACATATGTGTAAGAAAGCAAAAAACAAGCCACATGGAGAACAAAAGACAATAAATTTTGTTCAAACCTCTTCTCAAATACAATAAAATATTACTTTTGGTAAGCAAAGAGATTTTATGGACTTAAGGAATCAATACTTATATATTTTTGATGATTTTGTTGACAATGTGGTAAGAATTACTAGAATACCTCATAGATTAAATTAGAATACTAGAAGCTATATGCATAAAGGTAGATATCATGATAGATGTGATCAAGAACCCCACATGTTGGATCACCGGGCATGCTTCCCCTCATGCCTTGGAAGAACATGCTATTGACAATGATTACAATGAGCCTAATCAATCAAAAGGTGATGGCATGGAAAGATATATTGATTAAGGGATTGAATTGCTTGACCACCTCAAGGAAAGAACTCAAGCACTTAAGTAGATATCCAAATGAATGAAACTTAGGCTTGTTTGACAAGTCTGATTGTAGGCCTAGTTAAATCAATATACTCATAATTAACTAGTACATCTAAATCAAAATCATCACTCACAAGTTAAAAATCCCCCTAATGTTCATAGCTCCATTTAGGATACAAGCTCAAAGGGTCCCACTACTAAGGTAGCCCCTTGGATTGGATAAATATAGGTAGCTAGACTTCTTTGGAATCTTTGACTATCCTATTGAGAAATTTCTTAATGAAATTAGAGGGAAAATTCCTAAGTTTCAAGGGACCAATACAATCTTGAGAGAGGAACACCTTAGACACTTTATTAATGTCATTGATGAATATGATATTGACCATGAGGATGTTGTAATGAAACTATTCAAATGTGTAGTTCTTGGAGGAAAGTACAAGGGAGTGGTATAAAAGTCTACTTGATAACATCATTGACTCATGTGAAGAGTTTATGAGGGTATTTATATTACAATATGGAGATAGGGTAGGCCCAAAATTTACCATACATGAGTTGATAAACATAGAAAGGGCATCAATGAGATATTTGTGAATTTTAACAAGTTCATTATGATTATGAGGAAGGTAATTCAAATCCCAATGAATATATTTTTCTAGTGTTGTACTAAGATATTTTTGATGCAAAGTTGTGGTATTTCCTTAAGGATAAGATTCCTCAAATTCTAAGGGAGGCCAATGCTATTGCCATTGACATTGAAAGCAACATGAGGGTGGTCGGTAAGTACATCAAAAGAGCTGATGTTAAGATTTTTCTAACCAAATAAAGGTGCCCCAATTAAGTCTTTTATAGTTTATGATAATCTTGATAAGATTATGCGTGTAATGAAAGATCTATCTTACAAGGTTGCAAGGAATAAGAAAGGATTTCCTCCAAACTATGTTACTACTCATTGCAATTAAGGTCAAAGACTACATATTAGGTCATATAAATTAAATTGGTCTAAAAGGAGTGTAGAATGATAGACAAGTAGTTTCTAGGCAATGATAACTTTAAGAAAGTCCATCTAGAAAAGATCTAAAACTTTGGTGAGCCTTAGCATGAGGTAATAATTTTTGTGGTGATTTTTTAAAACTTGGTCATGTTGTTGGTTTTTGTTGGTGAATTTACCCATGATTTTAGAAAAAAAATGTGGTTGACAATTCTTAGAAGCCCCCCCTAAAAAATGATATAAAATCTTGTCAAATCTTATCTCAAGGTAATACTTTTTGTGGTGAATATATATGCCAATTTTGGAAAAAAAATTCATGAAAAATTTCTTCAAATTTATTTATATTGTTATTTTTGTTGGAAAATTTTCCCACAATTTTAAAGCATAATGTGGCTGTAAAACATTGAATGCTAAATGATAAAATTTACATCTTTCAATGAATGCAAATTAACAAGTTAAATTCTATTTCGTGCCCAAGTTTTGGCACACTCAAATTTGAAGTTTAAGTTTCCAAAATAAATATCCTTAGAGACAAGTGCCAATGAGATTTTTAATGAGAAAACAATTATGATTGACTTGACTATTATTAGACATTATGGTCATCTTATGCGTATAAATCAATGGATAATTTTCAATGCTTGAAATGTAGCTTAAATGACATCAAGTTCTATTGGTAAAATACAAATTAAACTCCATCTCCTAGTAGAGCTTCTAGTTGGAAAATCTAAAATCACACCAAATCTTGATCTTGAATGTAGAAGAGACATCTGACTTTCAAGGAAATTTTTTTGATGATAATGGGCATTGGAGTATAAAGTGAGTAGGAAGGAATAATTTATAGCTTTGATGGTAGTACCTTAATAGTCAATTTAATAAAGTTGTATGGAATGATTTAATTTCCTTGTCACTTGTATTAAAAACACAAAAAAAAATTTATATTGTTATTTTTTTGTTTCAATCATAATACATATACATGGCACTTGTCTCCATCTACAAAAATATAGAAAAATAAGAAACTTACTAAATGGGTTTAGTTACTTTAGTTTTGCATTATTGAGCATCAATAATAGAAGAGTGAAGAGAAAGTCTAGAAGTTAAAAGTGATGACATTCATCACGATAACTATGCGTAGAAAGGAAGTTACCAAGTAAAATTATTATTTTTATCAAATTATTTTTATACAAATTGAGTATAACTATGCAAGATGTTATTTCTTTGAATCTCAATATGATGGATAATTTATTTGTGTATAAATATGGAAGATGTTATTTCTTTTGGCTTCTTGAAATAAAAAAATACAAGCCCTTGTCAACTCAAACTTATTATGTCAAGAATTGATAGTTTTTACAAATGATGTGTTACTATAGACTTTCATAAAGATAAATCTATGTATGACAAACTTAAAAATAGAATCAATGTACATGAAATTTCTACTGTAACACTACTAATAGTGACAGAAAATCAATTTAATTATATTTTATTGCCCTCAGTTACCCACAACTAGTGATTTCTTGCACATATAATTTAAAGTTTTATAGAAATTCATTTGTCAACATTATGGATGACCATATAGTTAAATTTACCACACAAGTTGCTTGTTAGTAGGCTAGTTAAGGAGTACAATAAAATATTTGTTCAACATCATGGAATGGAGGGACCAAAACGCTTTTAGAGTACAAAGTAAATGTCAAGGATAAAGACTTAGATTTTTTCATATGTTTAAAATTTTGATATATATTATATATTAATATGACACTTGTTACTACAATACATGTGTTCTAACTTCTATATATTTGTTCAAGTCAATGTTAATTTTTTTTAAACATCTTTTATTTTTCTATGTTAATTCTAATTATGAGTGAGAACGAGTTTGGATAGTTGTCCCAAATATAAATAACTGAAATTGCTTGTGAGGTAATTAATGAGAATTTGTTTATATGTTAATTTTTTTGATATATTATATATTGATGTGATAGTTGTTACTACTATACATGTGTTATAACTTCTATATATTTGTAAAGGCAACGGTAATCCTTTTATTTCTTAGAACATCTTTTATTTTTATTTGTTAATGCTAACTATGTGTGAGAATGAGTCTGGACATTTGTCCCAAAAATAAATAACCAAAATTTCTTGTGTGGTAATTAATGAAAAACATATGGTAATTGATTCCATATAAATCTCACACATGTCCTCAACACTAAAGGTGAGAGAAAACCTATAGTTTTAATATAATATTAAAAATAGAGAAGAAACAATAATATAGAGTACAATTAGGGAATTTCCTATGCAGACCTCAAACGGTCTTTTGACCATTTTTATTAATTAATTAAAAATATAGATACAATGTATTTTTTATTTTTAATTAATTAATAAATACAATCAAATGACTGTTTTGAAGGTTGCATAGACATTGCCTACAATTAGAGGATCACAAAGCAACAAAAAACTAGCCCAAAAAAGATATTACAATAGTTTCAAAATATCCTTAAACAAAATAAAGAAAAAAGAAGGGCCTACTGAAATTAGGCCATTAAGAAGAAAACCACATGAGAAATGCAAAATGGAAAACCCTTAGATTTAACAAGTGACAATATTTCCTTATATAACCAATCAAATAAGATTTTTTTAATGTGTTGATCATAGGTTCAAGTAAATCCACTTAAAAATCCATCACTTAGTCCCTTTATTCCTCATTGAAGTTATTGATCCTTAATATTGAGTGTTGCCTATTGCTAATGCTCATGTCTTAGTTGTCTTGAGTCTCAATCATATCATGTCTAAGGGCTTTCACTTGTATTAAGGCTTGCATATGCCATGTTCTTTTTCCATTGCATGCCTTCTTTATATCATTATTTTTATGTTAAGTCCCAACCTTAAGGTTGTGAGCTTATGGTCTTCCACCACATATATTCCAAAAAGTGGTCACATTTGTCAACATTTATGGTGTAGATCTTCCCCATCTAAATTGAACTTAAAATTTATATATATATATATATATAATGATAAGGGCATGTGCATCAAAATGGGGGACAAAAAGAAACTGAATGAGTGATTTGGCTATAATGTGCTCACTTTATTGAAAAATAGAAATCACATGATCACGTTTTATTTTTTTAAAAAAGAGATCATGTTTCATAGAACATGAAACACAAATATCATGTTATTAACACGATCACAATTTTTACTAAAAGAATTCTACCCATTTTGCTTTGGAATAAGTTTGGATAATGAGTTTAAAGGGCCCAGTTTCTAATTTTTTCCCATTTGATGTATTTTTTTAATCTTCAATAGTATTTTTCAACTTCAACATTATCAAATTCACTCATTTATAATAATATTTAACAAAATTACCACAAAAATGTTGCACATCTTCTTAGCTTTCTAAACATATATTTTTTATTTTTGAAATACATTAACATCTTTTATTTTTCCTTAACTATTATTTGTTGATGTGAAAAGTGTCTTTATGCATCTAGTTATATTTTATCTAGTTCCTACATCTAATATTCTTATTCACATTAGCTTAAGTTCAATTAGTGGTTTAGTTGTCTCACCTCATATACACATGGCATATGCTCTCACACTTGTCCCAAGTGTTCTACATGTGTCACATTTTTGTCAGTCTTTTTGTTTCACCTTCCTACTTCTTCCTTGTCCTACATATACAAGGGGAATTCATTGTACATTCACATATTTTATGATAGTTTATTGGCTAACTTTGTGTGCTTGATTCTTTTGTCGAAGTTCTAAATCTTGTATTCATAGTTTGCTACTCCAACATGGTATTAGAGTGATGAATCACAAGTTCTTTCCCATTTTTTAGCGAATCTATCACTAAGACCTATCAATAAAGTGTCGTGGAGCCAAACATACATCGTTGTTAGGCTTGAGAAATGAAATATTACCTAATTATGATATTGCTATCAGGATTCAACCGTGTAGTTTCGAGTCAAACTCATTGACCCATGTTTCATGAGTAGTGGTTCAACAAGAACCCATCTTTCATGATATCGAATGGTCCACTTAGCACTCATTGCATCTAGGTGATGCTCACAGAGGTGAAGCACTGGTCCATCCCCAGGAGGTCACTACTGCTCCAGCTCAAGTGCGCTTAACCAGGGAGTTTTCTCCAAGGTTAAGCCTTGTTTTTTAAAACAAAAACGAACTATTCATTTTATTTTTCAATTGATAAATGATATGAACCCCATTGACCCACTACTCATGAAACATGGGTCAATGAGTTTGACTAAACTACATGGTTGAATCCTATAGCAATATCATAATTTGACACGTTACCTCCTACTATCAATTGATGAGCTAAAGGGGCTCTATTATGAATGGTTCATAAGGCACAACACTTGCTTTTTTTGGGTTAACCCGGGCTTAACCTTGGAGAAACTCCCGTAAGCACTTATATTCTTGTTGAACCACTACTCATGAAACATGGGTCAATGAGTTTGACTCGAAACTACACGGTTGAATCCTGATAGCAATATCATAATTTGACACGCTGTGGAAAAATACCTCCTACTTAGAAATATTACCTTTCATTTCATAAAAAATGATTAACTTTTGATTTTTGCTTTTTTTTGTGCACAATACCCTATTGTGTGGTATAGACTCCGTACAATATCTTATTGTATGATTTTTTGTTTTTCAAAAAAATAAAAAAAATAGCAAAAGGCAGAACTCACCCTCTACCCATTACTCCATTTTGGTTAAAAATCTATTTTTTTGGCCTATTTTGGCCCAAAATCAGCTTGTTCTATAGGATTCAAGATAACATTTGGTAGGGTTCATGGATTTTTTCTGTGGTTTCCATTAAAGTTTTATTGCATGTTTTTTAACCGTTTGGTTTTGACCTCAAATCAACCTCACAAAATTTGTCTAGTTTTTAAAAAAATTCATAAATCAATTTGAGTTTGTTGTGGGTGTAGCATTTAGAAAACCTTGAAGGTGTTAACACCTATTATAGGCTTAGTCATAGGGTTCGCCGAATTTTTGGCATCAAATTTGAAACTCGACGAATCTATAAAAAACATATCAAATTTGTAAAAATTCCTCAATAGATTTGTACGAAACATGTGACTTTAAAAAAAAAAAAAAAATTATGCATTTTTTTAGGGTTTTTGTTTGTTTTTATCTTTATAAACACCTGCCGACCTTTAGAGAAAAAAACATTCAAAAGTGTGATAGATTCCTTAGAAATCCATGAGGAACTGTGAAGCTTTTGGGTCAGCTTTTAAATTTAAAGGTGCATAAGAAATTGCACACTAGGCTCTTAGAAGTAAACACTAATTTTCTTTCTCGAGTTGACTATGGAGAAGATTTAGTTGCAAATTCACAAGCAAGCAAGCCCATTTTAGATAGATTTGTGAGGAACATGAATTTTTGGTGAGGAGGAACTATGCTTGCAACTCCTCTGTGACTCCAAGCCTCCACTTTGTTCTGTGCAAAAACTTGTAGGTAGGCCGCTCTCGACATAATTAAATTTTTATTTAATTTTATTTAGTTTTTTAGATTTTATAAAATCTTAAATTATTACTAGTTTTTTTTTTTAAAAAAATTATGTTTTATAAAATTTTAAACAATTATGTAAAATTTTTATTAGTTTTTAAGTTTTTTATATTTTATAAAAAAAATTATATTTTATAAAATTTAAAATAAAAATGTTATATTTTTAGTATGTTTTTTAAAGAAGTTTTTCTATGTTTAATAACATTTTAAACAACAATCTTATATTTTTATAATTGAATTATGACATTAATTAAAAGTTTAATTTTTTATTTTTTTTGCTACGTCAGGAGAGAGACTTGTATTAATTTGCAGAAAATTACACGCATCTGCGAGATGCAGGAGAGAAGTGAACCAAATAAAAAAACCACCAGCTTGGATCTTTGACCAACACCAAAAAAGCGAACCAAAATGGTGCAATTCTGCACTCAAACACCCACCCACCACCACCAAAATTGTACAAAGAATTGATTTAAACAACTCCCAGAGGATACCAAAAACAAACTACCCACACCCAACCAAACACCACCATCAAATGAAACAGGACAAAAGGAAAACCACCATCCTCGACCATACCCTAGCACAGAAGCAACAAAAACTACAGAAAGCCATTTGCTTTCGCAAATGCATCAAATGCATTAAATTCACTAACCCATTCCAGATCATTGACTTCAACCATGCAAAAGACCTTTTTCAGAAAAGGAACTACGACAACCATAATCATCCTATGGCGAACCAGACTCATCCCTTTCAAATCCAGAAGGAAGGGAAAAATACAGATCACCTCACTTGGCTTTTTAACTAGCTCTGATGCACTTGGCTGCCTTTACTAGAAAATGTTAACTTCTTATAACCTAGCTACAGATTAATTGCACAATAAATTCACAGAAAATAAATCTGATTTGTAACAATTAATACACTGGGTTAAATAACAACTAATAACAGCGGAAGCAAATATAACATGAAGCCAATCACAAATAGACAATAATACAAATTTACCCAGGAAACCCCAATGCGGGGAAAAACCTGCAAATGTTGGATCTTCTATTCAGCCTAACAACAACTTTTCTTTCGAAAATACAATGTGAGTTTGCTACAATCTACTTTAATAGAGCCTAGTTGCTTTACTTAGCGTGCAAGGAAAGAATCTTTCCTTGCTTTCTTTGGCTTTAATTACACATAAAATCACTCTTGGACTTATCTTATCCTCACAAACTCGGAAACATTCGATTAAAGAATAAAAATCCTGCTGTTCCAAAAAATTCAACTCAAATTGATTTAAAGCATATCTAATCTTGAGTTGCTTTAAAGCAAATCCATATCCCACTTTTCGAGCTACAAAAATCAACAGAAAAGACCACCTTCAACACCTCCTCCAGGCTACCGAGCAATTCCTTCTTGAATAATTTAGTTAACAAAACTCTAGCCTTTGCCTTGGAAACCCCATTATCCAAAATGGAGGCCAAGAAACGCGCCACCACCAAGTTCAAAATTATTTTATTTATCTTAAATTTATATTAAAATTTTAATATTTAATATATTTATATTTATGATTATTTTACTTTACTTATTAGCCATATGTTTTAAAAATATAAATCAATTTAATTTCTTTTTGTAATTATCTTTTTAATGGTAAAAAATAAATTTACTATTTAAATAAAATCTAGCATTTTTTAATATTGTTTTTAAAGTAAAAGTAGAAAAATAATATATTTTTTTATATAAAATTTAATATTTAATATTTTAAAGTTCTTTTTTTTAGATTGCAAGTAAAATTGCAATGACTTGGTAAACTTTTTCATGTGATTGGTGATGTTGGCACAACATGCCCTCTGGTACCATGGGGAGAGGGGGAGGCTAGACCTTGCGACCTCTTGCCTCAACAAGATGCTTTAGCCAATCGAACTAGGCCCCTTGCCTCAATTTTTTTTTAATTTAAAAAGTAAAAATTTAACAATTTTTATTTTACATTTAAAAAAGATAAAGTTTAGTGTTTTTATTTTGTTTTTAAAGTTAAAAATAAAATATATTAAATTATTTGTTTATTTGTTTATTAAAATAGAATTTTAGTATTTTTTTTTGTTTTTTGTTTTTTGTAAAAACAATTAATTATGTTTTAATGTTTATAAAAATAAAACTTAGTGAATTTTTAAAATATTAAGTATTATAAATTATTATTTTTATTTTGAATCATGCAAATTATAATTTAATGGCTCCCAAAAAATCAACTGTCGAGACATGGAAATATGTGACTTGCAATGGAACTAGTCTCAAATGTACCAAATGTCAAAAATCTTTTACTGGAGATTTAACAAGGGCAATGGACCATTTACTTGGTGTTGTAGGTGGTCCAAGAGGTGTTACTGCATGTGTAGGTGTGACTTCAAAAATGAGAGTTGCTTTACAGAAAGAGCAGTCCTCTTCGATTGTAGGGAGGATGAAGAACACACAAAAAAAACAAAGAATTAAAGAGAATGTGTCTAGATTCACATCTATTATGTCTTCCTCTTCCAACTTATGTAAGGCCATAGGTGTATCAAAAGAGTGGAACATTGAACAACTTTTGGAAACTAGCAGAAAAACAACAGGTGGATGATACATTAGCTAATTTGTATTATTCAAGTGCTATTCCATTCAATGTATTAGAAATCCACATTTTGGTAATGCAATTCAGAAAGTTGCAGAGTATGGAAAATGGTACACACCTCCATCTTCAAAGGCTTATAGGACAACTCTTTGTAGAGGTCAAAAGATAGAGTGACTGAGAAATTAGCTGATGTGGAAGCCTCCTAGAAGGCAACAAGTTGCACTATATTGATTGATGGATGGTCAGATATATGTCAAAGGCCATTGATTAATGTTTTGGTGGCTTGTCCTGATGGTGCTGTGTTCTTGAAAGTGATTGACACCATGAACCAAAAGAAAAATTTAGAGTATATTTTTCAAATATTAGAGGAAGCCATTCTTTAAGTAAGGGTGGAAAATGTTGTTCAAGTGGTAATTGATAGTGAAAAAAATTATGTGGAAGCTGAAAAGTTGATTGTAGAGAAGTACCCACAAATATATTGGAGTCCATGTGCAGTCCATCATCTGGATTTATTGCTTCATGATTTGGCTAAAATCCCTTGGATACATGAAGCAATTAATATAGGGAGAGAAATTGCAAATTTCATAAGAAATCATCGTCTCACATTGAGTCTTTACATGCAACATGCATCTAGAGAGTTATTGAGACCTTGTGACACAAGGTTCGCTTCATTTTATACCACATTGAAAAGAGTGGTTGAAGAGAAAGCAACTTTGAGATTTGTTATTTGTTCCAAAAAGTGGGAAAATTTAGCACTTTCTAAAGGTCCTAAGGGCAAGAACCTAGAGCAAATAATTTTAAACAACAATTTTTGGGAAATAGCAAAGGTTTTGAATGTATGTGAACTAATTGTTGATGTGCTTCATATGGTTGATGGTGACACTCCTTGCCTTGGCATGCTTTATGAAAACATGGACCGTTGTAAGGAAGCTATTCAAAAAGCACTAAATAATGTAGAAGTAGAGTATATGGAGATATGGGAGAAAGTTGATTGCAAATGGAAAATGTTGCACACACCTTTGCATGTAGCAGCTTGCTTTTTGGAGCCTAAGTTATTTCATATCGATAGACGAGGCGATTCTAAAATTATGGAAAAATAATTTGGGACTACCACCTAATTTGGGTAGCAAGAAATTTGGGACTACCACCTAATTATTATTATTATTATATAAAGTGATGTATTCAGTATTTTCCAATACGAAAGTGACTTGCAAGATAAAAGCCAACACAAGAGGGCAACAATGGTAATGGGTAGAGAAAAGACTATCATAATAGAGACAAAGTACAGTAGATTATCCTTATCAATTGCATAAGGGGTAGTTAATGGGAAATACATCTAAGCAACAAGAATCACCATGTAATAGCACTATACAATGACAGTCCTTAGAGATGAACAATCATCACAAGTTAGTGATAATTGACAAGCCAACTAAAAGAGAACATGACATGATCATTGAAAGTCTTTTAGAGAACAAAGGATCTATAGTTATAGTCTTAGCATGAGTAAGGTTTTGAGAAAGTTGTGTCATAGGTACTCAGATGGAGTGCCACAATATAATATTTTCTCATACAATGAATGCTATATTCATCAAAAGATTGCAATAAAGGATATAGCCACCAAGCAAAAAATTGCATCAATGATGGATTAGGAGGTCAATTCACAATTTCTAAGTTCTTCATGTATAGTTAACATAATGGATTCATATGGTGATAATCACAACAAAGGAAATTCTTCACATAATAGTCACTATGAAGGTAATATGTGGACATTCATGCAAATTATTGTGATGGATTTAGAGGTGACAAAGATAGTTATAGGCCTGTAGATGATAATGTTATCTTTTGTGTGAAAGATAAGATTAGAAGAAGCGTGGTATTCAATGAGCAACAATTATGGAAGGATTGTTATCATAAGCCATACAAGAGGTAGAGTTGCTATAGGTTGGAAAAATATGACAGTAAGTTATATGTTTGTCTTTAGGAGGCTGAAGACATTTTCAATCATAGATGAGATATTCATGAGGAATGTGTCAAATCTAGACCTTAAAGTTCTCTTATAACCCTAGAATTTTGACTACTTCAAACTTTCTTCCACATGCCCTATCTATGTGCAAGTGTTCTAACCTACTTAAAATGTAAGTGAAAATCAAATGCAAAGGGAAGAAACAAAAAACAAACACTCGGATTAGGCCAACTTAAATTTGAACAAACAAAAAGAAAAGGAAGTGAGATACCTTGTTCAAATTGACGAGTTTGGTTGGCCCTTTGGATGCTTGATTGTGTGCTCCTTCTTTGGAAAAATAACACAAATCTTAGTGCAAAATGAAGCTAAAGTGTAGATGAATGCAATGGTGGATGTGGGTAGTTGAATGGATGCAAGATGAAGGCTCTAGGATGGCTGCAACAATGGTGGATGGCTTGGATGCTTGAAAGTTGCTAAGTGCTTGAATGATTGATTGCTAGAGTGAAGTTTTGGTTGTTCTTGGTGATTTCCAAATGAGAGCATTTCCTCTACTTTTAGGGGAAGTGCCTCTAAAGCAATGGAGGGTCAAGATGGAGCCATGATGGCAAAGATCAAGGGCTAGGGCAAGTTGAGAACTCACAAGCCCTCACATCTTGGCATGTGGCGAATGTTGTGGGAAGGAAAGGGTGATGTGGAGGTGACATGGAGGTACTAGGTTGTACCTTGGGAAGGGACAAGATCTCATAAAGGAGGTCCTTTTCCACATGTGCTTGTGAGGACATGTGAGAAATTAAAAATTCCTCAAAAATCCTCATGGGGATGGGAGAAGGAAGTTTAAATTCTTTAAAATGCATTGAATGAATAAATGCGAATTAAAAGTTCATATAGGAAAGGGGGTGCCTTCTCCAAAAGAATAAAACATTTAATGTTGGTTGACTAAGGACACATGCCATAATGGCATGGAGACTAGGTTAGCTTAATTAGGTGATTATGGTTGTGCAAATGCATGATCAGACGAATTAATGATAGATTAGGGGCAAGTGGGAGATTATGGAGGATGTGACCCTGATGATGATTAGGGGTGTGCACATCCTAATCACAAATTAATTAGATTAATCTGGATTAAGGAGGATTATGGAGGATGTGACATGAGGAGAGAGAAGAAAATTAATTAAAAATTGATTTAATTCATTTGGGCTAAAGTAACTAAATTAAATAAATTGGGAAATTTATTTAATTCAGAGATGAAAGGGGTAAGGTATTTAATTGATTGATTAAATACCTTAAGGGACATTAGAATAAGCCGATTAAATTATTTAATTAACATGGATGAGGGACGTGGGACAGAGGAATGCAAGGGTGAATTTGGCCATATGGGAGTGGTCAAATTAAGGTGTCTACATTTTTCCCTTCGAAATATTGTTAGAATAACAATGTTTCAAAGAAAAATAAAACACATACGACTCGATAGAAGAAAAGAATGTTAGATGATGCCCCAGTATCACAGGAGAATGGATAAGAAAAAAAATGCAGAGATATGGTAGGGTATTCCCCCTCAAGAGGGTGGATGGGGAAGAAAAGGGGCCCCAATCGACTTCTCACTATGGAGAAACAGAGGGTACCACGCGATAGAGCGTGAAAAACCATGAAGAATGGCTTTTGAATGGAGAAAAATGGGCAAACTAGGTGCAAATGGTAGTCCTCGGAAGAAAAGGGGTGAATGCATTAATAAAGGGTTGATTAAAGGGTAAACATTACCCAAAAATTAAAAGGCTAATTAGGTGCAAAAATGAAAATTATAAATAGTAAATTTGAAAAATTACTATTCACCTAATTCTCATTTGCACACTTGGCAATTGATTAGATGAGAGAGAGAGAGAGAGAGAGAGAGAGACGAGGAGGATGGCTGATGGGTTGGGTGATGATGAGGCATTTGTGGATGACGATCTAATCCACCGGGGTGAGGAGGTGCGACAATATTACTACGAGCGAGCATTACCCTGCTAGGTAGGTCCCACCACTCGACTTTGTGATTTTGAGTTGAATTTTAAGCACATTTTTTATTTCGGGATGGGTAGAATAGGTACACGGACTCACCACGAAAGGGTGGATTCGCCCTTCCAGAAGGCACATTGATGCAATGATAGGGGTTCAAAATTACAAAACTCTCAACAATAGGATTCACTCTTCTCAATTCACCATCCTTCAAGGCAACTTTCCTTCACAAAACCCTTGCTTCAAAATACCTAAATTGAGAAAAAGGCACAAAAACTCTTGTAGATTCATCAAAAGACCTTAAAAAAATTCAAATTAACTAACTCAAAACCAATTCCCAATTTAAACACCTCAAGTATGAGAACTCTCAAAATGGATTGTCCTAACTGGCCTAATTAGGCTTCTTATGATCATTCAATCTATCATGTAACAATAAAGACTCTCTTGGACTCTCAACTTGGTTAAATGGAATTTAAGAATCCATATTTGAACTCTTTTCACATGATTTTAAGGCCACTCAAGATACAAGACAACAAGCTTTGCAAACACTATCCTAATTAGGTCTGTCCCCAATCTGCCTAACAAGACAGTCATCAATAATGGTCTCCAAACTTATACTTTACCAAACCATGACAGGAAAGGGTGCTAAATACACCTTTATAACCTTTTCAATCTCCTTTACCAAAGAGGAATACCAAATTCACAAACAAAATGCTTAAGAACTTCATTGTCCCTTGTTTACCAGTTTGCACACAAATTTTACAGACCTAGGGCATCACTCCTCTATATCCTATTCTACATATTTTTAACCTGTAACTTTTAAATATGAAATTTTATGTTTTAATAAGCCTTTCCCTAAAAAATTAGTATTTTCCATTGGTTAGAATGAAAGAAACAAAATTTTATTTTCCACTACTTACCCTAAATCAGGGTTTTACCCGCCTGAAGAGATTTGTTCATAACTTCTTCAAACCTGAATGGATTTAAATGAAACTAAATGAAAAATAAAATAGATTCACATGGATTTAATATAAAAAGGAGGATGAGAGGATTTAAGCACAATATATGGCCATACAATGGCCTGAAATCAAGAAAATGCAGGAAATTGATAGAAAACTGTACTTTTTCATTGATTTTCTAACTCCTACAACATTCCCCAACCTTCCTCGAAGTGTGTGAGGATTATAAATTCCTTTATAAAGAAAATACAATGCCTCAAACTAACTTTCCAACTACTTGAATCTTCATATTCTTCTATTTGGCATTTCTTGCATTTTTGCAATATTGCTATGATAACAATTTTAGCAATTTTTGCAACTTTTACATTATGTATCCAATGACCCCAAACTAACTAACTATGACCCAAAACAAAATAAAATTGGTATATTAGACCTTATTACAACATGAAATCAACTATTCTAAATCAAAACCCAAAGATTGCCTCATTGAGGCATGTATTTGCAAGGGTGCTCTTGCCCCACACATTCGCTTGTCTGAAGGATTGACGAAGAAAGACGTGGACTTGTGCATCGTAGGGGCGGGAACGTCGAGGTAGGGGCGATTTTGAAATAACTTGTCCCTGGAAAGGGTGACCTTGGGGTAGGAATGAACCAAGATAGGTGAATGCGAATTCACCAAAACTAGGAAAGGGCGCATGCGAATTCGCCCAAAAGGGGAATAGATGGATGCGAATCCACTCTTCGGGAAAAAGGGAAAATGTGAATTCACCACTTGGGAGAAAAATACATAGGGGGGATTGAAAAATTTCCCATTGGGGAAAGGGGCGAATGTGAATTCGCCTCTGAGGAAAAGAGGGGTGAATTTGCGCTTGGACAAAAAAGGGGCGGATCTGCTCGAAAAATAGGCGAAACCGCTAAAGAAAGACATAGGGGTGAACACGCTAGTTGGACAAGTGAACACATCGGGGAGGGGAATGGGTGAACTCACCTTAAACAAAGGTTAACTGACCAAAATGGTGCAGGGATGAAAATGATAGAAAAAGGAATGAAAAGCGAGAAAAACTGACAAATTTTTTTGCATGGATGTAGAATTTTGAGACACTAATGACGTGGGAGAGGCACTCAGTGGTGCTAGAGGTGAATGCAGGGAAATGAATTCCCACAATCATGGATCAGTAGTGCAGGCAGGATTACTACATACGTTGGGGTATCCCAACATCAGAGCGCATAGGGGACCGCTAACAACATTGATGGAGTGATGGAGCTCCGAGACTTCGACTGTTACATCCCAAATTGTGACATTACTATTTAGTGTTACTTGATAGGGTAAATGTGAATGTAATGTGAATTCTGGAGATAAATTAATGATGCTTGTACCTTATTTTCAATATGAATGTGTTCCATTTAATGATTGTCTTATTTGATTATTAATTCTATTGATGTAATCCTTGATGAATGTTGCATGCAAGTTGTTGAATAATGTTTATTCTAACTTTTGAGATGATTCATGTATACTAATTTTGTTGTGAACATATGACTTCAGTTATAATGTCATTGTATGTAGGTATGTGAACCATTCCTCTAGGCAGAGGAGAAATATCACTCGAGAGAGGAGCTTGGTCGGGTAAACAGTAACGAGAACCATTTGAGCATACACACACATCCCTTAGACTGAGTGAGCTAAGTCAGTTTGCTTGAGTTATGGGTAAGTCATATGTAGGATTGTATGTTGGCATTAGGAGTCTTGTCTACTTATGAATGCATGTATAAGTGATGTTTATCTATGTATTTGTTTATGATATTACAACCGTTATGATGGTAACATAATTGGTTAGGAGGTGGGCATATATACATGTATATAGTATATGCACATGTCCATATGTAAATTCATATTGATACAAACGTATGATAGTAAAATGGATAAACTCATATGAATGCATCAATATGATATACATACATATACGTGCACATAGAGGAAAATATACAAACGTATATACATGTATATATACCCACAACCAATGACATATGTGGATATTAATAATATTATTATAATATTTTCCTTGGAATTTACATATACACATATACATAGATATTTATATTGAAAGTATGTTGACTGGCTCACAATATATGTATTCAACAAATAAACATGTATATGTATATATATTTATATATGTAAATATATATATATATATATTATCGTCTTACCAAAATATATATATATGGATGGTAAAGTAAATAAAACTATAATATAAATATATAATTAAATATATATATATATATTAATTATTTTGAAATGAATTAGGAATCAATATATCTCATAGTTAAGTCTTTAAATGAAGACTTTATTTCAAACTATGAAAATCAATGAATAAATCAATTCATGAACTATCGAATATTGAACTATGGAAACCGATTTTTAAAAAATGAAGTTATATCAATGTTTTATATGCAATTTATTCAAATCACTTCATTTGAATCAAATTGTATGTTTTTGGAGATAAATCATGCATAACTTATGAAGAGGAAATATTTCATTTGGAAACTATATTGAAACTTTAGAAAAATAAAATGTGAAAGTTGTGTGAGAAGAAATACGCGCCTGGGAGGTGCACTTCTCCTGGAAGAACAAATCAACACATCAAGGGAATAGGGGCGACACAACCTAAGAAGGGATAAGGTGTTTTGTGAATAGCCAAGACCACTTCCAATTTGATGAATCATTTTCATAGTTGGCATTGTTGGAGCTATCAAAATTTGATGATTTTTGCATACCTTTCATACCCCCTGAGTCTCCATATGAGTCCTTCTATTGGCATTTTCCTCATCTCGTGATACTTTTACTTGCATCTTGCTCATATTTCCCCTTGGAATTCACCCATGTCTGCATTTTCCATCTTGCTAAATCTATCGGCATAGGTCCTTTACTGTCTCCCCGACCCATGTTGCATGTGAGTTAACATTCGTTTGTTGCAAGTGTTTCGGCAAGACATGTTCTTTGTTACAGCAACTGGCATTCATCCGTGGTTGGCTATCGACATAGCATCCATGCTGTTTTGGCAACAACAGAGACATCTATCGGTGTAGGTTGTGGCTGTCAAGGTGGTATCTCATCGAATTCAATATGTCTCCCTGACTATGCTTGTGGTGGTTCATCGGCAAAGGCTATGGGTTATCGGTGGAGGGTCTTAGCGAGTATCATTTGTCTCACCAACGGAGCACATAAGATTTTTCCAAATGACTTTCAGTGGGAGATATTGCTATCATTGTAAGGTCTTGGCGAGTGACCTTCGGTCTTGCTGACCTTACACATGGATTTCCTCTCATAAACCTTTCGGTAAGAGTTGAAGTTTGCGGCAGGAGGTCATAGCGAAGTACATGTGTCTTGCCGATAGGTTACTAAAGGGTTTCTATTGCACGACTTTCGGCGAGATATTGGCTATGTCTCAGCGACCAATATGTTTGGTTGAGAGCTCTCAGTATAACTTGGGCAATCTCTGTAGGGTCTCCCCGAGTGCGATATGTCTTAGCGACAATGAATCAATGAAAGATGCTTCTCGGTGAAAGTTTTCTTTTGTCACAGCGACTCAGGTATGGTTGAATACTTTTAGTGAAACATAGTAATCTACAAGAGGTCTTGCCGATGTCAGAATGTTACAATGACTGCAAAAAAAACCAAAGGAAATCATCGGTGAGAGATATCTTGTGTCTCAGCGAATGAAAGCATGTGAAAAAATACATTTCAATGTAGCATTCCGCTATCTGCATGACGTTTCCCCGACTCCTCAAGGTCACAGTGAAACATAAAGGAATAAAAGAATAATCTTTGACTTTGGGGTAACATGAGAAGTGTCACGGCGACATACATAATAGATGAAGATTCTTAGTGAAACTCAAAGTGATCTACGTAAGGTTTCCCCGATATCTGAAAGCTATAGCAAAGCGGGTGAAACAAATTATGTATCTCAGTGTGAATCTTCTTTTGTCTTGGCGACTGTGAATGAAACAATATGGGCACATCAGTATGGGACATTCTTGTGTCACAACGATAGGTCTGAAGGCTATCGATAACACTTTGGGGTCCTCTATGAGATGTCTTATCAACATCACAAAGTCATGGCGAAACAGAAAGGGTAGGGGAAGCAATTAACGAGTGAATTGCCTTCGGCATAGCTGTTGTCTTGTCTTGTCAACTGTTCACTGATGAATAACATAATTTTGAACACCGAGGCTGACATGTATCTGCTTGGATGACCGTTGTAGGCCGACTTTATTGGAGCTCGAATTCTATGGAGGGCTGACATGTTATTTCAATATGATTCATTTTCTCATGATGGTATATAAATAGGCATTTTGTAATTGTAAAAGACAAAAGATATTAGATATTCGATATACATTTGGAAATTTTGATGGATACAGTACAATAGATTTATTAGATCAGAGACTATGATGCATGTTTTCAAGTTGGAGGTATTTATGAAAGTCAATTGATGTTGCTGCACATTTTGGTGTCGATTATCTATTGAATTTAATGAAAGTATTGCTAAGTTGTCTCCAATATGGATTCTTTCTGGTTGTTTAAATTGATGTAACAAGATTATATTCAATTCATTAGTGCACATTTGTTGTACCCGTGTGGTTAATTGATTGGTTCTTTCAAGCAAAGATTGAATCCTTTTAGTTGATCATAGTAATCAGAGAGATTCATTTGGATTATTAAAGCATAGCTTAGTAGTTACAATGTTGCATGTTTATACAAGTTGTAAACAGAATGTATGCTAGATAATTTGAGTTTCCTCCAGAGAGTGTTGCTCATCTTGATTTCATTTGACTCCACCTACCCAATAAGGCACTAGTCTCTGCATTTCATCATTTGATTCATTCAATTTCTTTACATCTGTTTATTAAGCATTTTAGGATTTTAGATTAGAAGATTGCTATCAAGTTGGATTTCATTTGTTCATTGTCATTTGCCATTGTGGACAAAGCATTTCAGAAGGATAATCATAAGATAAGTCTACTCAATTAAAAAGGTACACCCACCTGGGTCTAGCAGCACCTAAAGAGTAGAAGGTTGAGTTCTCTTGACCTTGTTTGTTACCCTAAAGCATATCAAGAGATTGGCAGCCTCTTGAGGCATTCAGCCTGCATTTTTGAGAGCTAACAAATTGGCGACTCTACTGGGAAACACATTCAGAATCAAGGCCTTTCATAGAGTCAAGAACTATATGCAGACTCCGTTGGGAATAAGAAGCATTAAGTATTTTCTCATTTTTTGATAAAAGTGAGTGGCGACTTTGACATAAATTTTGCAGCTGTTCAAACATGAATGTAAGAATATCTCAGTATAGGGGAGGTCATACTAGAGCTCCTGCTGGCAGCAGTAAATGGACTCATAAAGATGACAGAGTTGATAAAGGAAAGAGGATCAATGAGGACATGTGCATAGCAGATAAAGGAAAAGCACCAAGAGCACATTGCGAAACATATAATTGCTATGATACATGGAGAGATGATTCAAGTGTAGAGCCTTGTACCCTAGAAGATCAAAGAAATCCTTTCCCTTCTCTCAATCCTCAGAAACAGGCTAAGTTTGAAGCTAGAAAGAGGTAGGAATATTATCTAGAAATGCAGGGTGATTAGAATGAACCTATTGATCATGCATCCGCTTAAGAAGATTATAAATCTATGAGTTTTGAAGAAATCAAGGCGCTGTTTGAATCCCAAGAAAAGGAAAGAAAAGAATAGGAAAGGGTCCAGATGATACAAGCAATAAAATAATCCAAATTGTAGAAAGCACAAGTTACTGATCAGACAGTTGATTGCCCCCCAAAGTATGTACCACCTCATAAGCAGGGTAGTCATGGTGCAGGGCTATCTAATCAATCGAATGCTCAGAACCATCAGACTAGGAATCACTATAAGCAACCAAATCATCCACCTCATATTCCCACACAACATACATGTATGCATCCACCTTCTGGTCAGTGTTTTATCCCACAGTATAATGCACAGTACAACAATCATATGCACCAGCATCAGTGCCCACCTATTCCTCCCCCTCACTAGCATACAACCATGATTAGATAGTTTGATTTAACAAATTTTTAGTTATACCCTTACCCTATGGATGGCAGTTGGAGGAATATGGTGCCCAAATTTACAGGGAGTAATTTAATCACAGTTGAAGAACATTTAAGGAGTTTTAATGTTTTTGTCCAAGATATAGATATGCCTTATGAAGATTTGCACATGAAGCTATTCATGATATCACTTCTTGAAGATGCCAGGGATTGGTTCAACATCCTGCCAACATTCTCAATTAATTCTCCCCAAGTATTTCAAGACAAACTCTTAGAGCAATATAGGAATCAAAATGCTCCAGATGCAGCTCTTCATGAACTAATGAGAACTCAAAAAAATTAGAATGATTCAATTTATGATTTCAATTGAAAATTCAACAAGTTGCAGACTAAGGTACCTCCTGGATCAAGGCTGCCAGATTCTGTAGCTTTGAGTGTCTATTTAAATGCATTTGATCCTAAAACAGGGTATAAACTCAGAAATAGATTTCCAAGAGATTTGGCTAATGCACAGAAGATCGCATTGACAATTGAAAATAATAGGAAGGTTGCTGGTATAATTAGTAAAAGAGACAACCCAAGGCCTCCTCAGCAAGGTAACAATTATTAGTACAGACAGGAGAATACATACAAAAATGAGAATAGAAATGAGAGGCCAAGGTTACGTGACATGCCTTATAATACAGACTGGAAGGATGGAAAACCTATAACAACAAGGCCAAGAAACAAAGAGACTCCTGATCCATTGAGCAAAAAGGGAACTTATATGGTGAGTAATAATTACTTCTGTGAAGTTTTTAATCAGCCACATTCCCTAGATTATTGTGTTGTAGCTCAAAGAATGCAAGCGGAAGGGATGTGGATGGAAAACAATGGAGAAGATCACAAAGTATATCTGAATTCAAACACTTTTCACCATATTGAGGAAGGGTACTCATCTTCAAAGGATGAAGGCTATGAATATGATGTTTCAAATCAGAAGTACAATGTCCATATGGCTGAACAACAGGTCTTTTATGATTATGAAGAAGACTATACAGAGCCACATTCTGTTGAGCCGCCTACTCAATGCAGTGTGATGAGACTCACAGAAGATGAAATGGAGAGAATAACTATTGCAGCAGTTGAAGAAGCAAGGAGTAAATACTAGTTGAGAAACATAAAAGTAAATGAGATGGAAGGTGTTCTTGGGGGAATTTTTATCAAAGATCAGAAAGCAACACAAGGAACTGTGAAAAAACCAGAAGAGAGACAGCCTGATAAGAATGAACAGAGCCCTGTCCAAAAGCAAGAAGTTGAAGAATTACATAGAAAGATACAAAAGCCTGACCAGCCTAGTAAAAAAGAAAAGGAAGAAGACAAAGGAGAAATGCTAGAACAGAAGAAAATTGTTAAGGTGGAGGGCTCTTCTTTTGACTTCACACAAGCGTTATCCCAGGTAAAAATATTTGTTCCTCTACTTGAATTGATGAAAATAAAAGAATACAGAGATAGTGTTGTTCAAATGATACTAAATTCTAAAAAGAAACTAGCTATTCAAGCAGTCAATAGGGAGGAAAAAATAAGTATCCCAAATGTTTGCTTGAATGATATATTAGCAACTCCCCCACAAGTTGATCCTTTTTTCACTACATTTCTTATCAATAACAAATTACTAAGGAATTGCATGATAGACTCTGGCGCTGCTATAAATATTATGCCAGTAGGAGTTATGAAGCATCTTGGCATGAGGGTCGATACATATGAAGTAAAGTTCTATGTAATGGATAATAGACCTGTTCCTGTGGTAGGTATTATAAAAAATGTTGAAGTCAAACTGGCTACTTATCCACAGGTGGCATATAATATAGATATAACAGTGATAGATACTCCTCCTCAGTTTGGGATGCTTCTATCAAGACAGTGGACAACAGTAGTTGGAGGAAATATTCAGTTTGATCTGTCTTATTCTACTATTCTAGTAAATGGTCAGGAAGTAAAGTTGTATAGAGAGCCAAGAATGAACCAACTTGTTGACTTTGTGCCTCAGGATCAGATCAATTATTTTTGTGATATAAATCTTGGAAATTTCAAGAAAGAATCATCCGAACACGAGTTAGTCAGTACTGATCCAATTAAAAAATATGTTGTGTTTGACTGCAATGGTGTGTGGAGGATGTACTTCGGTGGAGCATGGGAGCCTGAATCTTTGTATTGGACAGAGTCAACAAAACAATATACCTTTGATCCAGTAAATAAATTTATTAATACCACACAGGGGAAAAGGTATGAAGACAATGATGATATCACAGATGAGCATCAGGAGATCAATTATACACTGCAACCAATAGAAGATGAGACAGGTACAAGTCAATATGGTTCATATGATAGCATGCATGAGAAAGATGAGGATGATGATTTTCTTTCCTGTATATCAGATTATGACATAGAGGGTAGTGTACGTTATGAAAGATCCAGTGAATATATAGATTGTGAAGATGAATTTGTGGATTTTGATCTGCAGTAAGGTGATTCTGGTGATTCTTGTGATGATCAAGAGGAAGATGCAATGGACAATGTGTGTTTATTTGATAATGAGTATATAATACCTCCTACTACAGTTGAAAACTATAAAGATGCATTTGATGATGAGGAAAAGATATTTTCCGACAAACAAAATGATGTGTCAAATTATGGAACAAGTGATTGTGCTGGTAATATTTATGTTTTCTCATTCTCTGATGACTTGGACCTCTTTTTGATGATGAAAAAAGTGATGAGTACAATTGTAGTGATGAGAATGTAGAAACTTGTTTGCTTAGCAGTGAGCAAATTTCAGATTTGCTAACTCTTGAATATCAGAGATATACACATGAAGGTAATCCTAAAGTTCTTTGTCCAGGTTACATTTGTTTTGACAGAGAGAGATCTTTGTGTGGTGATTCTTATGATTCTCTATGCATTTATCAAGTTGATGGTGAAACTTTTGAAGCTAGCCAAATGTCTGTGTCCATTCAAGATGAGGTATGTGATTTTGAAATTTCTAACTCATGTGGAGTAGACATTTGTTTGCATACCAAGGGTGATAGTGGTTCAACTTTGATTGGTTCATATATGCTTGATATTGATGATGTGAGTCATGATCCAGTCTTATATCCAAATGGTAGTGTCAAAGAGGTGCAAAAGGTTTCAGATTTGTTTGCCTCAGATAGTATTGACATGGCAGAATTTTTTGATTCTCAAAAGAAGCACTTTGATGGTCATTTTTCAATACAGCTGGGAGAATGTTGCACAATTCATAACAGTGAGAAAGATAATAAGGAATTGTGCATTAAATATGCATATTATTTTCATATTGAAGATAACAAGGGTTTGTCCCATGATGATGTAAAATTCATGTTGCTGAGTGGTGTAGGGATTTTGGGCCTAACTGAGCATGATGATTCTTTGAGAAATTTTAATAACAATGACCAAGCAGATTGCTTGAGTGTCTTCAAAAGGAATCTGATTAATTTAAGAAAAAACCAAGTATTTGATAGAGGAAGGTGTGGTTTGAGCTTTAGACTGTAATAGCTCAAAATAGGTCAATTGGAAACACAGAGGATTAACGGTTGCCAATGCATGGACAACTCTTGATGGTCCTCTTTAAAATTATTTTCCATGCATAGTAGTTTAGGTTTTCATCCATCTCCATTTCACTCTAATTTTCCATTCATCTCCATCTTGCATTCACTTTCCATTCGTTCCCATTTCCATTCATTCCATTGCTGCTCATTGGTTCATTATTTTATGTCTGGTCTACTCACCCAAGATTCTGGATCCTTGCAATGATCTGACTATCATTCATCCCCAGACAGAGCCACTGTTGGAGCTATCAAAATTTGATGATTTTTGCATACCTTTCATACCCCCTGAGTCTCCATATGAGTCCTTCTATTGGCATTTTCCTCATCTCGTGATACTTTTACTTGCATCTTGCTCATATTTCCCCTTGGAATTCACCTATCTCTGCATTTTCCATCTTGTTGAATCTATCGGCATAGGTCCTTTACTGTCTCCCCGACCCATGTTGCTTGTGAGTTAACATTCGTTTGTTGTAGGTGTTTCGGCAAGTCATGTTCTTTGTTACAGCGACTGGCATTCATCCGTGGTTGGCTATTGGCATAGCATCCATGTTGTTTTGGTGACAACAGAGACATCTATTGGCATAGGTTGTGGCTATCGGGGTGGTATCTCACCGAATTCAATATGTCTCCTTGACTATGCTTGTGGTGGTTCATCGACAAAGGCTATGGGTTATCAGTGGAGGGTCTTGGCGAGTATCATTTTTCTCACCGATGGAGCACATAATATTTTTCCAAATGACTTTCGGTGGGGGATATTGCTATTGTTGTAAGGACTTGGTGAGTGACCTTCGGTCTCGCTGACCTTACACATGGATTTCCTCATAGACCTTTCGGTAAGAGTTAAAGTTTGTGGCAGGAGGTCATAGCGAAGTATATGTGTCTCACCGATGGGTTACTAAAGGGTTTCTATTGAATGGATTTCGGTGAGATATTAGCTATCTCTCGGTGACCAATATGTTTGGTTGAGAGCTCTCGGTATAACTTGGGCAATCTCTATAGGGTCTCCCCGAGTGCGATATGTCTTAGCAACAATGAATCAATGAAAGATGCTTCTCGGAAAAAGTTTTCTTTTTTCACAGCAACTCAGGGATGGTTGAAGACTTTCGGTGAAACATAGTAATCTACAAGAGGTCTTGCTGATGTAGGAATGTTACGGCGACTGCGAACAAAACCAAAGGAAATCATCAGTGAGAGATATCTTGTGTCTCAGCGAATGAAAGCATGTGAAGAAATACATTTCAATGTAGCATTCCGCTATTTGCATGACATTTCCCCAACTCCTCAAGGTCATAGCAAAACATAAAGGAATAAAAGAATACTCTTTGACTTCAGGGTAACATGTGAAGTGTCACGGTGACATACATAATAGATGAAGATTCTCGGTGAAACTCAAAGTGATCTACGTAAGGTTTCCCCGATATTTGAAAGCTATAGCGAAGCGGGTGAAACGAATTATGCATCTCGGTGTGAATCTTCTTTTGTCTTGGCGACTGTGAATGAAACGATATGGGCACGTCGGTATGGGACATTCTTGTGTCACAACGACATGTCTGAAGGCTATCGATAACATTTTGGGGTCCTCTGTGATATGTCTTATCGACATCACAAAGTCATGGAAAAATAGAAAGGGCAAGGGAAGCGATTAACGAGTGAATTTCCTTCGGCATAGCTGCCATCTTGTCTCGCCGACTGTTCACTGATGAATAACATAATTTTGAACACTAAGGCCGACATGTATTTTCTTGGATGACCGTTGTAGGCCGACTTGATTGGAGCCTGAATTTTATGGAGGGCTGACATGTTATTTCAGTATGATTCATTTTCTCATGCTGGTATATAAATAGGCATTTTGTAATTGTAAAAGACAGAAGCTATTAGATATTTAATATATAGTGGGAAATTTTGATGGATACAGTACAATAGATTTATCAAATTAGAGACTATGATGCATGTTTTCAAGTTGGAGGTATTTATGAAAGTCAATTGATGTTGCCACACATTTTGATGTCGATTATATGTTGAATTTAATGATAGTATTGCTAAGTTGTCTCCATTATGGATTCTTTCTGGTTGTTTAAATTGATGTAACAAGATTATATTCAATTCATCAGTGCACATTTGTTGTACTTGTGTGGTTAATTGATTGGTTCTTTCAAGCAAAGATTAAATCCTTTTAGTTGATCACAGTAATCAGAGAGATTCATTTGGATTATTAAAGCAGAGCTTAGTAGTTACAATGTTGCATGTTTATACAAGTTGTAAACAAAATGTATGCCAGATAATTTGAGTTTCCTAGAGAGAGTGTTGCTCATCTTGATTTCATTTGACTCCGCCTACCCAATAAGGCACTGGTCTCTGCATTTCATCATTTGATTCATTTAGTTTATTTACATCTGTTTATTAAGCATTTTAGGATTTTAGATTAGAAGATTGCTATCAAGTTGGATTTCATTTGTTCACTATCATCTACCATTGTGGATAAAGCATTTCAGAAGGATAATCATAAGATAAGTCTGCTCAATTCAAAAGGTACACCCACCTGGGTCTAGCAGCACCTAAAGAGTAGAAGGTTGAGTTCTCTTGACCTTGTCTGTTACCCTAAAGGGTATCAAGAGATTGGTAGCCTCTTTGGGCATTCAGCCTGTGTTTTTGAGAGCTAACAAGCACCATTTCTAGTAACATACTTGTAAATGTCGATCCCTTCATTTTAATCATATGCAAATTGAATTATTCTTCAACCTATTGGAAAATTTAGAGGTTGAATCACCTCTTGAGGTGTTGAGTATGTGAGTAGAAATCCACCACTTATCATTTGAAATATTCAAAATACAGTCCTAGCGACTTACATGTCTATAGAAGTGGAAGTCGATGGGTTTCTGGCTCTATAAATCGGCACCCTATTTACTCTTTGGGAAGACATTCGATCATTCTATTCTTGTTGTTGCTTACACTTTGTTCACCATTCATTGATCATTCCTTACCGATATACATTCTCCTGGAGAGTTTTATTTCAGAGAAATATATTATTCTGTGAGCTGAGAATTATTAATTCTTCATATTTGGTTTATCTGAGTTTTATTCCTTTGTTCAGTTGTGACCATTATTAGCTTGAGTTCACATTTTTGAGTGAGAAGTTTAGCAATTTGTTAGAGAAATTCTAAGTGTGAAAGGTAGAGTCTTGAAAGGGATTTTTCCAAACTAGTTAGAAGTTCTAGAAGTGCTGTGTGAATTACTTGAGTTCAACAACTTTTGGGAAAAGCTTTAATCTAGGAATGAGATATTCTTCTACTATCCAATGAACTTTTAATGCTTATTTTTTTTGAAAAGATTATGTTTTTTTCTGTGATTAAATAGGTATATGTTCTTGAACTTCTATTGTATGTTCAATATTAAGCACAATAGCTTGCATCTAGGGAATATGATGTTTAGAGTTTAAAAGATGCATTTTTACTATGAAGAGTATAAATAAGGCATTCTAGATAAAGAAGGATAGAAGATGCATACTTGTGTGATTTTATTAACTGAATGAACTTCATGTGAGGAGAATATGGCTTTACTAATTAATATATATACTAGGATCAAAAAGAAGACAAAAGTCAAGTATATTCAGTCAACTTAAAGTTGTTAGGTTAACTGAGGTAAGCTTGAGAGACTCCTAGGATAAAGATTTCTAGTATAGGAGGGATTATGATAAATGCTTGTTATGTTGATTCATTTCTAGTAGATTAGATTGTTGTAGGATAGTCTGGGATGATAGATAATCCAATGAAGGACTAAGCCTATGTGTAGTGTAAGATAGCCTTAAGTCAAATCAGCCCTAAGTAGTGTTTATGATAGATGAACTTCATTTGAAGTACTAAATGAGAATACTTTAGCCAAAGTAGTGAAATGTATGACATCCACTTAGGTGTGAGATAGTTGAGACTACAGTGTCAATTCATTGTGATCCTTGTACTAGTTTGAGATTGTGAAATAGCAAGGTTCTAGTTCTGTAGGACACAACACTATGCTCAGTTGGTAATTGTTAACGAATACCTTAGCAATCTCTTCGTTCAAAGGGAGGGCCATCTATTGAATAATGGATGTGCGGGGGACCACATTATAAGTCTGTGGTTGGCAGAAAAGTGCTCGAGTGATGTTTCTCCTCCATAGCAAGTGGTCGATGTACCAAGATTTGAAAGGAAAGGAACCTAGACCTTCTTACTACTATTTGTTCAAAATCTCATTGGAGCTATATTAGTTAAGGTATGTATTCTTGTTTCATGTTCTTGTGAAGTTATTATATTGAAATGGAATATTTATTGTAAATTGATATGACAACTTGTTCATGTTTTATCAATAAATAAAATGAAAAAATTTATTGCAATGTCATGTTAACATGTTTACTTACTTGTAGGATGTATATTATGGAAATATTACTTTAACCAAAGGGTTGGCACGTTACATGTGGTATCAAAGCTACCAGGTTTTGCACTGAAACCTATGAGCTCATTATGCAACAATGCGTAAACCTTATTAGAAGATAATGGTTGAAAAGTTCTAGTGCCACAATGGTAAGAGAAAAGAACTTAGAGAAGTGAAAAGGAAGATGTGATTCCTAGTAACTTGTTAAAGTTGGTATGAGTTAAGAGTTATCCCTGGAGAAGGAACTCCTAAACCAACAACTTATGATAATACCTAGGATTGCGGAAGATTATGCAATCAAGTTATGAATAAAGGTTAGGAAGAATAACCAATATATACCTTTATCCAACAAAATAGTTTTATGACTCCAAGGGAATGAGAAGAAATGAGATAACCTTTTATAGTAGCAGGTTGAAGTTGTTAAGAGTTAAGAACTTTTGGATTTGGTGAAAACACTATGAATCTATGTGTATGCAAAGTTGGCATTATTTAGATCAAATTAGAAAGGAAACAAAGAAGGTGTCGACAGGGGTTGGATAACTCTTGACATAAACCTAATTCTTGTGTAAGGATAGGATCTTGCAAGAAAAGAGTTAGTACCGAGGAAAAGATAAAAGACTAGAATAGTCTGAAACAAAGTAATCAACAATGTGGGAATGATTCCACCAACCCAAATCAATAAGATTATTGGAGTTTGATTAAGATAAGGAAAAGAGACCAAACAACTTTGGTATCTCTAGAAGTTCCAAAAAGGTAATGGAATGCATATGACACTATGTGTCAGAACAATAGAGTTGCAAGGGAAAACAATGTTCTAAGACGGAAAATACATCAACAAAGAGGCTTGTGAAAGGGAATTATCCTCCACAAAAAGGATGTCAAAAAGAGAAATGGATTAATGTAGTGCCTCTTGACTTCTAAAGTTGTTGATTATTCATTAGATCACCTAGTGGATGATCCCGAAATGTTGAAATCTATGAGATAGTCAGCAATGAAGAATCTAACTTTGGGAAAAGTATATTCAAGAATATTGAAAAGATAATTAGAAGAAATGAAAAATTATTTTAAAGAAGCAAGTATTTATTAGGAGTTCAACTTTGAGTAGATCAAATGTTGTGAAAACACTAAAGGGGGGAAGAAAAAGAGTGGGTTGACTCAAGTAAGTACCCCATCCAATGAAAAACAAAGGTATGTTCTCAAAAGGACTAATGACTTCTTCACAAGTCATAATGATAACCACAAGGAAAAAGGTATTGGGATTTTGGTTAAAAGATAAATGGGATTCATCTTTGCAAAAATTAAAACCATTATTACATAGGAATTAAAGATGGCGTGAGATCGTAAAATAGGTTTTCTTTTACTCAAAGAATAGACTATCATTGGATATAAAATGACCTATGTACCCAAAATTTTGAAAAAATTGGGAAAGAAACGAGGGGATTAATATCAAGGTTAGGACTTTTGAATGACAAAGGAAATTGTCAGATGAGGATTCACCAGAACTTGGAAAAGTTAGAGTAAGAAGCTACATGGAATGTGGCAAGGTAATGTCTAGTATACCAAGAAATGAAGACCAAATGCCATCATCGGTAGGACATGTAAACTCTCTTGAGATTCCATAAAGAAAGTGGCAGAACACAAGACAAATCAATTTGTCTATGTTAGTAGAACTAACATAAAAGTTCTAGTGGACAAACTTACCAAAGTAACCAATTTTTTTTTGGAAACTCTATTAAGCTGAAATAGGCTTAGAAATAGGGTTAACCATAGACTTGATAGAATGTCAAAAAGGAGTAATAGATCGAAGAGATCAATGAAACTTTGTCGATACAAAGCTTAAGTATAAAGTAGTATCAAGATTTGAAAAGTGTCCAAGAGCAATGTTATGCTCGAGATGGACATGTAATCAAGAGTACAAGTTCTATGTGGTAAGGATAATGAATGTGTAAGTGGCGGATGGACTTGGTTTATGAGTTGTCCAAAAGTGTAAATACAGAAGGGGAAGGAATGGACCCATGGTGTAGTACGCAATGCATCGTTATTCCTTTTCTAATTGGAGTATACTAAGGATAAATTCATGGGCCAATGATTTTCAAACACTATGTTTTAGGTGTTATATATAGTTACTATTATATCTTGGATGTGTGTGTGGTATAAAACTCTATGGGAGGGTAAGTATGTATGATGCATACAAGATTTCCCTATGCAATAAATGAGGACACTCGAAGTAGGGTCCAGGAAGGACATGAATGCTACATAGGTTGAATGTTTTATAAACCTTACATATTTTGAGAATTGTAATTAAAACTTTACTTGATTTTAATTGTATGTTAAAAAGCTATAGATCATCGGGGATGATGATTCACAAGGGAGGAAGTATGTTACATCCTAAATTGTGATGTTACTATTTACCGTTACTTGATAGGGTAAATGTGAATGTAATGTGAATTCTGGAGATAAATTAATGATGCTTGTACCTTGTTTTCAATATGAATGTGTTCCATTTAATGATTGTCTCATTTGATTATTACTTCTATTGATGTAATCCTTGATGAATGTTGCATGCAAGTAGTTGAATAATGTTTATTCTAACTTTTGAGATGATTCATGTATACTACTTTTATTGTGAACATATGACTTCCGTTATCATGTCATTATATGCAGGTATGTGGACCATTCCTCCAGGCAGAGGAGAAATATCACTCGAGAGAGGAGCTTGGTTGGGTAAACAGTAACAAAAACCATTTGAGCATACACACATGTCCCTTAGACTGAGTAAGCTAAGTCAGTTTGTTTGAGTTATGGGTAAGTCATCTGTAGGCTTGTATGTTGGCATTAGGAGTCTTTTCTACTTTTGAATGCATGTATAAGTGATGTTTATCTATGTACCTATTTATGATATTATGAACGCTATGATGATAACATAATTGGTTAGGAGGTGGGCTTATATACATGTATATAGTATATGCATGTGTCCATATGTAAAGTCATATCGATACAAACGTATGATAGTAAAATGGATACTCATACAAATGCATCGATATGATATATACATATACATGCAAATAGAGGAAAATATACAAATGTATATACATGTATATATACCCACAACCAATGATATATGTGGATATTAATAATATTATTATAATATTTGCCTTGGAATTTACATATACACATACATACACATATACATAGATACATTTATTGAAAGTATGTTGAATGGCTTGCAATATATGTATTCAACGAATAAACATGTATATGTATATATATTTATATATGTAAATATATATATATATATATATATATTATAGTCTTACCAAAACACACATATATATATATATATATATGGTAAAGTAAATAAAACTATAATATAAATATATACATACATAATTATATATATATATATATATTATTTTGATATGAATTAGGAATCAACATATCTCATAGTTAAGTCTTTAAATGAAGACTTTATTTCAAACTATGAAAATCAATGAATATACCAATTCATGAAATATCTAATATTGAACTATGGAAACCAATTTAAAACAAATGAAGTTATATCAATTTTTTATATGCAATTTATTCAAATCACATCATTTGAATCAAACTTTATGTTTTGGGAGATAAATCACACCGAACTTATGAAGATGAAATATTTCATTTGGAAACTATATTGAAACTTTAGAAAAATAAAATGTGAAAGCTGTGTGAGAAGCAATACGTGCCTAGGAGGTGCACTTCTCTTGGAAGAACAGGGGAATAGGGGAAACACAACTTGAGAAGGGATAAGGTGTTTTGTGAATAGCCAAGATCACTTCCAATTTGATGAATCATTTTCACAATTGGCACCATTTCTGGTAATATACATGTAGATGTTGATCCCTTCATTTTAATCATGCGCAAATTGAATTATTCTTCAACCTATTGGAAAATTCAGAGGTCGAATTACCTCTTGAGGTGTTGAGTATGTGAGTAGAAATCCACCACTTATCATTTGAAATATTCAAAATACAATCCTGGCAACTTACATGCCTATAGAAGTGGAAGTCGATGGGTTTCTGGCTCTATAAATAGTCGCCCTGCTTACTCTTTGGGAAGACATTCGATCATTCTATTCTTGTTGTTGCTTACACTTTGTTCATCATTCATTGATCATTCCTTACTAATTTACATTCTCTTGAAGAGTTTAGTTTCAAAGAAATATATCATTCTATGAGTTGAGAATTATCAATTCTTCATATTTGGTTTATTTGAGTTTTATTCCTCTATTCAATTGTGACCATTATGAGCTTGAGTTCACATTTCTGAGTGAGAGGTTTAGCAATTTGTGAGAGAAATTCAGAGTGTGAAAGGCAGAGTCTTCAAAGGGATTTTTCCAAACTAGTTAGAAGTGTTGGAAGCACCTTGCTATGTGAATTACTTGAGTTCAACAACTTTTAGGAAAAGCTTTAATCTAGGCATGGGATATTCTTCTACTATTCAATGCACTTTTAATTCTTATTTATTTTGAAAAGATTATGTTTTTGTCTGTGCTTAAATAGGTATATGTTCTTGAACTTCTATTTTATGTTCAATATTTAGCACAATAGCTTGCATCTAGGGAATATGATGTTTAGAGTTTAAAAGATGCATTTTTACTATGAAGAGCATAAATAAGGAATTCTAGATAAAGAAGGATAGAAGATGCATACTTGTGTGATTGCATTAACTGAATGAACTCCATATGAGGAGAATATGGCTTTAATAGTTAATATATATACTAGGATTGAAAAGAAGACAAGAATCAAGTATATTCAATCAGCTTAAAGTTGTTAGGTTAATTGAGGTAAGCTTGAGAGACTCCTAGGATAAATATTTCCAATATAGGAGGGATTATGAGAAATACTTGTTATGTTGATTCATTTATAGTAGATTAGATTATTGTAGGATAGTCTTGGATGATAGATAATCCAATGAATGACTAAGCCTATGTGTAGTGTAAGATAGACTTAAGTCAAATTGGCCCTGAGTAGTGTTTATGATAGATGACCTTCATTCGAAGTACTGAATTAGAATACTTTGGCCAAAGTAGTGAAATGTACAACATCCACTTAGGTGTGAGATAGTTGAGACTACACTATCAATTCATTGTGATCCTTGTATTAGTTCGAGATTGTGAAATAGCAAGGTTCTAGTTATGTAGGACACAACACTATGCTTAGTTTGTAATTGTTAACGGATACCCTACCAATCTCTTCGTTCGAAGGGAGGGCCATCTATTGAATAATGGATGTGTAGGGGACCACATTATAATTCCATGGTTGGCAGAAAAGTTCCCGAGTGATGTTTCTCCTCCATAGCAAGCAACAGATGTACCAAGATTTGAAAGGAAAGGAACTTGGACCTTCTTACTATGTTATTTGTTCAAAAGCTCGTTGGCGCTATGTTAGTTAAGGTATGTATTCTTGTTTTATGTACTTGTGAAGTTATTATATTGAAATGGAATCTTTATTGTGAATTGATATGACAACTTGTTAATGTTTTATGAATAAAGAAAAGGAAAAAATTGATTGCAATGTCATGTTAACATGTTTACTTGTAGGATGTAAATTATGGAAATATTACTTTGCTGAAGGGTTGGCATGTTATGTCGACCTTCCATCTCCTAACAGGTTATATGACTGTGACACTAGAGGACATGTGGAGGATCCTACGATTTCCCATCCAAGGGCACTTGATCAGTTGGACATGCAGTCGAGCGATGGACAAGAGCCTACGAGTCATGTTTGGACCTGTTGAGCTTCCCGTCCAAGGGAGGGAGTTGGATCTTGATGCTTGCTTGGGGTTTGAGATACCAAATCTACCATTATACATTTGTAGCCTGATCAACGAGATTCTACTTCCAGACAAGAGTGGATGCTTCTACAGCCTTAAGATGATTGAGGTTGTCAGGCATATAGTGGAGAGATGAGAGGGGAAGTTTGCATGGGGAGCATGCGTGCTGGCATAGTTGTACCGGGACATGCAAGTCATCTGCTATAGATGAGCTCTCAGCATTACACATGTGACTTTGATCTAGGTATGGGCTTGGGAGCACATCAGTGTGGCGAGACTAGACATTCTTATTGCCTGTGTGAGGGATGAGATGTTTCCCATAGCATACTGGTGGGGGACAGAGTATGGATGGAGACTATACTATTAGGATGTGGGTGATTTGGAGGGGTGGTAGAGGAGATTGGATGGATTGAGGGAGGATCACATCACCTGGAGACCATACATGGCATGATTTTTCCAAGGATGGAGGGATAATGAGAGGAGATGGAGGGGGTACCTATTTTCACAGTGTTCCCTTATTGGCCAGGACCCATTTATTATTGAGTTGCATAGACCAGATAGGGTCACCCAACAATACAGGATACAATAGGATATTCCTATAGGACCCAAGAGATTTGGTCGAATCAACCATGAGCTAGCGGTGATATGGGGGGAGCAGATCACAATAAAGTATGCTCGATAGATGTGGGATGTAGTGCAGATGACATAGTATCCATGGAGAGGACCATTTGATTCCAGGATGATAGTGTGATACACTACATGGTGGGCTGAGTGGAGGCTAGGGTGGATCACCATAGTGCACCCGATTGTAGGTGTGTTGGGATTCAGGTTAGATGATGAGAGAGAGCTGGAAAGGCCACAAAAGAGGAGAGTTGGAAGATAGAGGAAAGGAGGAGATGGTGATGTGGATATGGAGGAGGCCAGTGGGGAGGAACAAGGCATAGATGTGGATGAGGATGCCCCAACCGTGCAACCATTAGTGATGGTACCATATGTGCCACTGCCGCTAGAGGATCTCGCTGTATTACTGACAGGAGCTTTAGCTAGGATAGGAATAGCAGAGCACAAACTCAGAGAGTTAGAGGAAAATAGAGATATATTACAGACAAAGGTGGGTTGACTGTAGGTGAAGGTACAATAGTTATAGGCTGCATAGGGAGATGAGGACAGAGCCTTCGAGTAGTTGGATGATGAGGTGGGGAGGCAGATATAGGAAGCAAAGACGAAGTGGAATGAGGAGAGAGAGAGATGAGGCCTGGGACAGAGCCGAGTGTTCTGAGATAGCCTTGGGGGATGCAAGGGAATTGTTGGAGAGGATAGAGATGACAAAGGCCTAGGTACAGACCCTACAGAGTGAGAGGGATGCGACCACATAGAGGATAACCTAGATTGAGTAGATGCAGATGGCGTAGGAGGCTTGGGAGAGAGAGAGAGATGATACATTAGTGGGTTGTGGGAAAATTATTGGATAAAGAGAGACTTGGCGAGGGCACAAGCGGTAGAGGTGGCCGATGCCAGGACAGAGGCCGACTATTATATGTTTGCTTACCATCAGGTCATCCCTGATCTGACATAAAGGGTGTCATCATATGTTAGAGCAACCCCATAGGTGCTAGCACCATCACACTTAGGAGCTACACACACGAGGATACAATAGCTATCATGAGACATCCCCCAAGGAAAAGGTTCAGTGCTAGACTCCCCTCAGAGATCAGATGTCGGCAACACAGGTTAGAGGAGGATGGGGATGCAAGATATAGGTTTTGACAGGTGTAGAGTGGATGGACACTATACAAAGATAGAGGCTACATATTCTTTATATAGATTCCAGAGATTGATTCATTTATTCTTTATTCTTTATTCATTCAGGAGATGTAGTCTCTGTACCTCATTAGAGCTATGCACTTATATCTTATTTGATGGATTTTGATGGAGTTGATGATGGATTGTTATGTTATTATGGACTTGTTATGAAATTTTATGATCTTTTATTATGGACTATGATGGATATATGGTGGGAACTTTATCTTTTTGATATATATATATATGATATGTGATGGACATTGTCGACATTATCAGATTATTATGTGATGTCATGGATGTGTATTACGGTTGTGTGATTATGATGGTTATGATTTATTGCATATAATGATGATTATGGTTTATGCTTATGCTTATGTGAATGTTACAAATGGAATGCATTACGCCTAATGCCTTTGGATGCAAGATGTGATAGATGATTTATGAATTTATGATATATGCTATGGATGTGATACTAATGGTGTAATGCAGGTAGCAATGCTAATGTGATTTATTATGTATGCATATGAAATATGATATGATGGGTGAGTATGATATGGATAATCATGTATGTATGATGTGATATGAAAATGCAATGTGATGCAATGGATAAAAATAGGTGATGTATGCATATGTGATTATGTTATGGATGGATTTGATAAATGTAATATAATGCAATATATGTGGTGAATGATAATGAAATGGAGTGAACTTAAGATCCTTAAAATAACCAATCTAGATTAATCTAAACAATTTAAAACAAATATGAAAATGATAATGCAATGGGATGAAATGATATGAAATGAACTTAAGATGATTAGAATAACCAATCTAGATTAATCTAAACAACTTAAAATGAATATGAAAATGATAATGCAATGAAATGAAATGATATGAAAGGAACTTAAGATGATTAGAATAACTAATCTAGATTAATCTAAACAACTTGAGATGAATATGAAAATGATAATGCAATGAAAAATCAACCTAAGTGAACAATGATAGGTGTGACAATGTATCACATAGTGAGATGAATGATGATGGGTGTGATATTGCACCTGTCAAAACCATACAAATTTTGATAGGAAGAAAGGGTGAGGGAAGAAAATTTGCACAAACAAAATCACTAACCATAGGCTAGGGAAAGAATGGATGGGGATAAATGAAATGCAATGGGATGGTAAATGAAATGCAAACCTAATGCCATTTTTCCATTTTAGGAGCATTGATTTTGCTATAAGACAAGCACAACAAACAAGAAGGTTGTCCCAACACCCCAAAGCTATAAGGGCTTCAGTTAGGCCAGGTATTGGGATAACCGCAAGCACAAAGGATGCCCCAATGTAATACAAGACCACAAAGATCTTGGCGGGTACTACGTGGGACAACCAAGAAGACAAGAACACACAAAAGAAAGATATGCCCCTATGTTTACTTGTCAAGGTGCACCATGATATGACAAATCATAGTGAACCTGACAAGGTATAATAAGAAGCTCAAATGATAAACAAACAACAAAAGCATCAAAATATCACAATAAATTTCAAATGTCCTTTGCCATAGGATCAAAAGGGTGGATGGGATTGATGCAGTCTGATTTAGGAAGGATACATCCTATTAAGATCAAAGATGAATGATAGATTAGGTGATCGACATGACTTAGGATACTTGAAACTGATTGGACCTCATGATACTAATGGATTTTGTTTTTAGGAACCAGCTAGAATAGGGACATACTTGATGACACAACACAGGACCGAGACACACCCTAAAGACCTAGGGGCTTGGGGGCTGATGCCTTTCCTATGTGAAAGTGCAGAGCCCTCGTAGTTCAATAAAAGACTGACAACTAAGCATGGAAAAAAGTGGAAAGAGGATAATGGAGGCCATGATGGATGACCAAGACAGGATGAAAAAATGCCCCGAGGACTGATCAAATGATTAGCCCTACCTTTGTGAAAGAGGAGGGGCAACGTAGTTCGACAAAATAGACAAAAGATGACAATACCTAATGATGATCAACATGATGAAAGGATCCTAGATGAGGACACAAGACCGACAAACAACACCGATGTATAAGTGATGAAAAGCTTAGATTTAGGATAAAAGCTCAGGATTGTGGATAGATGATTTCAATCATCCAATGCTCAACCAAAATATACCAAGCGACGAATAAGTGGATGTCGATGGGAGGATGGGATCGATATGATATGCTGATAGGATGGAGGGATGCATAAAGTAACTAGGATGCAAGGTAGATAATGATTAAGCCCTCTACGAATGATGCCTATTTCCAGGTTTTCACCAAACATACTTATCCAAGGCACCACCAAGGGTGGTTTTCACCATAGGATGAATTATTTCTCTTTACTATTGTTTTTTTTTGGATTTTTTGACTTTTCAATTTTTTGTGTTTTTTCTGGATTTTTTACTTTTTTTGTATTTTTCTAGGAAGGATAACCTAGCTGACTTAGGTGTAAAACCTCTTCAAATGCATGATGTTAATAGGCTCTTCCAAGGGTTCCCCCTCAGGTGTAGCAAGTCGATATGCCCCAGAACCGTATTTGGAAGTGACAATATAAGGACCCAACCAATTTGCTTCAAACTTTCCTTTCTTGTCTCGATCTTGCTAGGTGCTTTGATTCTCCTTTAGGACTAGATCACCAACATTGAATTGGAGGGGACGAACCTTCTTATTGTAGCTTCTCTGAAGAAGATATTGGTATGCTTGGAGATGATTGTAGGCCTTGATGCACTTTTCATCCAGGAGCTCCAGTTGACTTAACCATGTGACTTGAGCATCTTCATCACTGATAAGATTCTTTAGAGAGATTCGAAGTGATGGTATCTTGACCTCAATGGGAAAGATAGCGTTGGTGCCAGTGGGTGTACGAATGGATGTGTAGTATGCCTAAAGGGCGAGATGGAGATGGAGGTGCCAATCTCAACCAATATTGTTGACAACTTTTTTAAGGATTTTGATAAGTGTTTTGCTGGTTGCTTTAGCTTGGCCATTACCTTGAGGGTAATAGGTGGTGGACCAATGATGTTGGATATGGTATGTATCACAAAGGGCCTTCATGTACTAGTTTTTGAATGGATTTCCATTGTCGGTAATGATGGTGGATGGAATTCCATATCTACAGAAAATATGGAAAAGGATGAATTTGGAGATCTGAATACCTGTGATTTGGGAGAGTGGAATTGCTTCCACCCACTTAGTGAAGTATTTAGTGGCAGTGATGATGAATGTATGACCATCAAATGATGGAGGGTACACTTTGTCGATTAGGTTGAAACCCCATTGTGAAAAAGGCCATGGAGCAATGATAGGTTGTAAGTCTTGTGCAGGAGCATGGATCAAATCTACATGTTGTTGGCATGGTAGACATTTCTTTATGAACTTACAGACATCATGTTCCATAGAGGGCCAATAGTACCTTGCTCTTAGAATCTTCTTTGCTAGGGTCATTCCATTAGAGTGAGACCCACAAACACCACTATGCACCTCATTTAACACAGCACGAGATTCTGATTTATTGAGACACTGAAGGAGAGTGCCATCATACCCTCTACGATAAAGCATATCTCCTACAATGATATAGTGGAAAGTACATTGGATAAATGATTTGCATTGATTTTGGGTAAGGTCAGGGGGTAGGATATTGCTATTGTGGAGATAGGTATAGATGTCATGTTACCAAGGTGATTCTGGACCTATGATATCACACACCATCTCATTATCAGGGACATCATATGTTGGGATTAGCAGTTGTTCAGTGAGGAACTCACAATCTATTCGATCTTTGGGCATGTCAATAAGGGAACCAATTGTAGCCATTACATCTACCACCTTGTTCTAGACTCTAAGAATCTGCTCAAACTAGATGAAGGTGAAATACTTTTTGAATTCATCCACCATGCATTTGTGAGGTAACAACTTATCATCTTTTGTTTGAAACTCATCATTGGCCTATTTGATAATCAGTTGAGAATTGTTAAAGACATGTAGATGAGTGATATTCCATTGGATTGTGATTCTTAGGCCAGTGATGAGAGCTTCATATTCTATGATATTGTTTGTGCATGGAAATGCGAGTATGAATGACTTTGGGATATAATCACCTTGAGGAGTGATGAATAGGATACCTACACCAGCTCCATTATGTGTATATGACCCATCAAAGTAGAGCATCCATGTATCTATTTCTGCAACTGTAAAGACCCCTTCATCAGGAAACTCAGCTACTAGCATATATGCATCCACAAAAGGAGCGTCATTCAACTAATCTGCTATTACTTTTCCCTTGATTGCCTTACGGTCCACATACTCTATGTCAAACTCGCTCAATAACATGACCCATGGCCATGCGACAAGTTAAAGAAGTTCTAGATAACAGATGCTTGAGTGGGTCAACTTTTGATATTAGCTTGATGGGGTGACTAAGCATGTAATGATGAAGCTTTTGTGAACTGAAGACCACTTCCAAGAAATATTTTTCCATTGGGGAATAGTTGAGTTTATAACCCACCAATGTTTGACTGATATAGTACATTGCACACTCTTTAGAGGACTCATCATGTTGTGCTAGTAATTCCCCTAGTGCAATTGATGTAGCTGAGATATACAAAAGGAGTGGTTTTCTTGGAATGGGAGGCATTAGGATGGGTGATGAGCCAATCACTCCTTAATCTTGTCGAAGCCTTGCTGACACTCTGGATCCCACTTCAAGGTGATGTATTTAAGTAGGAGATGTGTGAATGATTGACACTTGTCAGCAAGCTGGGCTATGAAGCATGTAATGGACTATAGCTTCCCTTGAAGACTCCGTAATTGCTTGAGATTGCGTGGCGGGGGCATTTCCATTATTGTGTTGACCTTGGATGGATCTACTTCAATACCCCTTCTGGAGACTATGAAGCCTAATAACTTTCTAGATGTGACATCGAACACACACTTTTTTGGGTTGAGGCATAGTTTGTATTGCTCTAACCATTCAAATATTTTCTTTAGGATCATGTTATTCTCTTCTCTAGCTTTGGACATCCCTAATAAATCATCAACATAATCTTCCATTATGATATGGATGAGGTCATGGAAGATAACAACTATCGCATGTTGATAAGTTTCCTTCACATTTTTGAGACCAAAGGGCATGACATTATAGTATAAGGTGCCCCAGGGGGTATTAAAGGAAGTTTTATGTTGATCTTTGGGTGTGATTTTGATTTTATTGTCAATGTTTGGAAGTGGGAAATCATCCTTTGGGAAAGCCTTGTTAAGATCCTGAAATTATATATAGATTTTGATATTCCCATTTGGTTTGGTGACAAGAACTATGTTGGATATCCAGTTAGAATAATCAATAGGTCTTATGAACCCAACTTCCAACAATTTCTCTAGTTCTTTCTTGACAAGTAAGGCCACCTAGGGATGCATTTTTCTTAGCTTATGTTTGATAAGTTTGGCATCCAAATGAACATCCAAATGGTGTACAACCAATGCGGGATCTAATCCTAGCATGTTTGAATAGGTCCATGCAAAATTGATGATACCTTCCCTTATCAAGTTGACAATGATGGAATGTTCTTCTTTTGACAACGATTTAGCTACATAAGTGATTTTGGGGTCTTCTTCTGTTCCCAAATTAACCTCTTGCGTCTCTTTGATCAGGATGGAAGACTATTAGGAAAGATGAGTTCCAACAAGGGGAAGATGAACATCCCCATCCTCCAGTGCCTCATCAAGGTTTTCACTGTCAGATGCACCCTTTATTTTGACTTTTGATGGGTCAAGAAGTGCCTCAGGGAGGTTTTCACTAGATGAATCTTTTTTGTTTTGCTTATTTTTTCTTTTGTAGTTAGGGTGTTCATCTTCCCCCAATCCCATGAGATGCACGTAAGTTTCCAATAAAGGAAAAGTGTCTATAGGTGCGCTACTCTGTAAGTCCCAATTAATGAGGTTAGGGTGGCAGAGGGAAAGGTTGATGATAAAAATTGATGTGGAGTCAAAGAGGGAGGGGAGATCTACATCATCGTAGGAGAGTATGACAGCTTCCTCTTTAGGTATGTCATCAAGAAAATCAATATCTGTGTTGATATTATTAGAGGTACTAGTTGATGGTGTGGGCCCCTTTTGCTTTTTGTCATATCCCAAGCCTAAATTTCTAGGTTGCACAGGTGTGTCAATAGGCTACAATCTTCCCTATTCCTCTACACCAATACCTCCCCCTTGATAATTGTATTTCTCAACTAACTTAGACACATGAGGATAAGTCTCTTGGAAATACTCAATAAGAGGAGGCAAAAGCTCGAGGTCTTCCCTACATATCCATTGACTGATATCATCATCTGCCTGATCTTGCTATGTTCCTAGGGACCGAAAAGTGATAGCCCCATGTTCTTAGAGTTGATTGTTATTGTCTTCTCTTCTTCCTTTGGTGTAGAATGAGAAGGTCGGCCATAGATATGAGGAGATGGAGGCATGGTTGGCACATTAAGGGTCGTGCACATCTCATATTCTTTGCAACCTTTATCTATGATCTAGACCTTGGTGATGGTGGATTCAGATGCGGTGGATGGAATAGATGATGTGGTGGATGATGAATTGGAAGATGGATTGGAAGGTGATGCTTAGGTTCCCCCACTTCAACTCCTGGACAATATCGGGAGTGGGGGAAGCAATCTTCTAAAGTGCGACAATACTCGAAAGGTTGTTGATCTACTTGTATGGTTACTTCCATCCCATTGAATGGGAATTTTAGGCATTGATGGTAGGTGGATGGAATGACCTACATGGAGTGGATCCATGGGCGGTCGAGGAGAAGGTTATATGGGAGGTCCAAATCAAGGACGTGGCATGTGGTGTACAACACAACAAGGCCAACTTGAATAGGAAGACAAATAATTCCTTTAGAGTCTCTCTCTATGTTATCATAAACTTTGATGGTGATGGTCTAATTATTCAAGTTAGCATGGGCATACCCTAATTTTTTTATGAACTTTAGCATACAGAGGTTAAAGGTAGAGCCATTATCTACCAGGACCCTTTTCACTTTATGGCAGGCTACAAGGACTTCGATGTGCAAGGCATGGTTATGGTTCAAATCGATTGATGAAATATCATTTTGAATGAATCTCAATTGATATGTGGATGAAAAATGTCCTACTAAGGCTTCAAATTGAGTAGGATCTATATCACTAGGCATGTGTGTATCTTGAAGAGATTTGGTGAGGATTTATTGATGGATGGGGGAAGACTTAAGTAAATACAAGATGTATATTTGAGTAGGATTCTTTCCTAGATGATCAAGAATGCTATATTGGGAGCTCACAGGAGCTGGCTAGGATGACATGGAAGGCCCAGGAACAAATATGTAGGTGCGACACATGGTAACAACACATTGTAGGTCTTTTCCTTTAACATGAATCATGGATATGTGTGGCTCTACTTGGCTAATGCACATAACTATGCCATCATAGTTATAGGGTACATTCTTATAGCTAACATTGTTGGCATTGTTATTTTGATTGTTGTTATTGCTAGGCTCAGGATTAGCATTGGAGGTATTGGGACCTTGATTGTGTTTGGGGAAATAATTTTGATATATTTGCAGTTGGGCATTAGACGATGTCGCTTGATTCACATCCACTACTATATTACCTTGATCTATAAGATCTTGGATGTACATTTTGAGTCCCTGACACTTGTTAGTGGAATGACCTTTAATTTTGTGAAAGTCACAATACTCATTTTCTCTATACTAGGTGGGTTTTGGTTTTGACTCATCAAAAGGCTTAGTCATAGGATAGGTGACTAGATAACTCACTTGTAGGAGCCTCTTGAAAATAGAATCCAAGGGTTCTCCCAAAGGGGTGAATGTACGCTTGTTATTTCCTTGGTTATATTGGTTGGATTGTGGAGGAGGACATGGTGCACCATGTGACATGAATATAACATTGGAAACTGATGGTTGATTGGGGATGTATTGCGATCTTTTTGAGTCATTGGCTACTTGGACATGCTTGGTGTCAGTGATACCATCATTAACAACATTCTTGTTTTTATTCCATTACCTAGATTTGTCTCCAGATGAGTTATCCTTGTCTGGGTTATAGATTTTGATTTGTCCCTTAGCAATGAGAGCCCTCTCAATGATAGTGCCTTTTTCTATGACCTTTGAAAAGGTTGTGACACAATGAAGGTTGAGATTATGTGCCATATCAGGATGGGAATTTGTAACAAAAATGGTCACCATGTCTTTTTCGCTAAGATGTGATTTTAAACAACTAGCCAAGGCACACCACCTTTGTAGGTAGCTTGCAAAGGTTTCTCCCTCATGTTGTTTTTCTTCCGACAAATCTAGAGTATTAATATCCTTCTCCAAGTTGAAGGAGAAGTGTGTAACAAATTTTTCTGATAGATCTATGAAAGAAGAGATGGATCCCTTTGAAGACCCATAAACTAGTCTAGAGCTATCCTCATTAGACTCCTAGGGAATAATCACAGGAGATAGTTGTCATTGTGTAAGGCTTCTTAGCAATGTGTGTAAAATTCCTGCAGGTGGTTTCTTGGGTCACTCATTCCTTTGTATTTATCAAACTTCAACATTTTGAAGTGCTTAGGAAAGGGGACAAGTGAGATGGAGGGATCAAATGGATAGGGAAAAATTTCTTCAAATTTGAAAGAATTTTTGGATGTCCCTACTTGTAAGTCCTTTACAACAGCTTTTATTTCCTCCCACTCCTTATTGACGGGTGCTAATGATGAAGGATTGGGCGGATTGGATTGATTGTAAGGGGCATATTACTGATATGATGAGGATGGGGTTGGGATGGTTTGATCGTACGATGGTGAAGGTGGATATGAAGGGGTTTGCTGATATCGATTGGGATATGTGGATTGGGGATTGGCATAAGATTGTGGATATGATGACGGGGCTTGATGATACGAGGAGGAGGTACCCTGTTGATATGATGGTTGGGCTTGATAATATGATGAGGAGGCACCTTGCTGATATGATGGTCATTGTTGGGAGTAATACAGATTAGATTGGTAATTATAAGCTTGCAGTTTGCTGTTGGAAAGCATGTAGGGGTTGTTACAGATTAGACTACTGATAGAAGGGATTTTGTTGCGATTGCTGGGGATTTGTGTAAGACGGGTGCTACTAGGATTTTTGGGATTGTAATAAGAATAATTGGGATTGGGATTAGATGTGGTGGGCAGCACATAGTATGTGCTTTGTGGGTGGTATAGGTATTGGGCAGTAGGGTTGCCTATTATTTGTTGGAAGGATTGTTGTGAATGTGTCAGGATTTGTGTATGTTGAGGTGGTTGTTGGTAAGATGGTGGTTGCTAATAAGGAGGTTGAGATGGGATTTGGGGTTGCTGAGGGACCTTTAGTTAGTGCGGTGGTAGCTGATAAGATGATGTTGGCTGGTGAGGAGGAACTTGCGATTGGTGAGGGGGTTGTGACAAAATACCTTGTTGCTGGTGTGGAGGTTGTGGTTGATGTTGTGAAGTAATCTGTGTGTAATGTGGGGATTACGAAGGAATTGAAGTATGCAGTGGAGGTTGTGATGAGGGTTGTTGTGGTGGTTGTTGATGAGGCGATTGTGATGGTGGTGCCTGCTATGGGTTACCCTAAGGTTGATGCAAGGATGAGATATTACCTTAGGGAAGTTGTTGAGATGTGAACGGAGTTGGCAATAAGTTTGATGAGGGTGTAGATCTAGGAGGTGGAGGTGGCACAACAAAAGGATTGCCCTCAATATTCCCTGGTAGTTGACCTAGTTGGTTTGACAAGAGTGGTGGTGCAGATGGTACGTGAGTTGACCTTTTTGGGATGTTTATGCTTTGCAGATTAGGAGGACCTTGTGGCATGCCTATGCTAATAGGATTGTTAGGATCAGGGCCTTGAGGAATGTTTAGATTAGGTGCACCCATAACCGAAATTGGAACCTGAGGGGGTGGTATAGGGGGTGTTACTTGATAAAGAACAATATTTCCAAGTCCTGGTTGGTACCAACCATCTTGGGGTGGACCCTAGGGGACGTATGAATTGCCTAGATTGTTTTGATAATTTTGAGGATCTTGCAGCACAGGGGGTGCGAGAGGTGTAATGTTGACATATTTTGATAAGTTGAAACCCGATGATGGCTTGATACCTTTCAAGAGTAACGTGGCAAGGATTTTATCCCCACACTCATCAAGGAGACAATCCGTCATTTGCACATTTGTGGGATTACTAAGACATTCATCGACCATGAGCTCGAGTTGATTGACCATTCTTTTGTCGAGAGGGGATGAATTGTGAACCTCAGTATTAGATTGCGATGAGCCATTGTTGGTGGGTTTGTCTTGAGGGAGGTGAGGCTGAGCACCTTGGGATTTTTGTTATTCCATGAGCTTCTTCACTTGCATTTAGGTGGTAACGAGCATGAAAATGCAAAACGACTAGGTGGCTAAGATGACACTACTCCCTAAGATGCACTTAAATGATGACCTAAATGATGACTAAAGGATTGATTGGGTGCGATGATTGATTAATTGATCAATTGACTGATCAGATTGGATTGGATGATTTGGATAATCGATTAGATTGGATTTGACTGGGTCGATTAACTAGATTGGATAATTGATAGGATTGGGTGATTGGTTGGATTGGATTGATGTGATTATCTCTAAACCAAGTTCAAGAGTTTAACTAGATGATATATGGTGCTGATGATCAAATTGGATTACAAAAAGGATGACTATGACACTGAATCTACCTCAAGATGGAATTAGGTTGATTAGGCAGCGAGTGATTACTGACTCAAGATGGATAACAATCCTAAGTAAGCACGAATGATGACAATTAGGATTAGACACCTAAGAAAACTTGGATAAAATCCCCTAAAATGAAGTCTAAGAGATTGGGATGATGAATCAATGATGAATATGCAATCTAGGGATGCCCTAAGATGCACCTATATGATTTAATTGATGGATTGATGACTTTTGGAAAATGCAGACGGACTAAAATGACGATTATAGGCAGATGGATGGTGATAATTTTTTTTGATCTTGGGAATGGGCATAAAAAAAATAGGCTTTTAGTAGCCCAAAGGATTAACTCTTGGGAGTTTTGTATGGGGCATGCATATGCCTCTATGTTTGATAGGATCTCCCCTGCAGGTGACATGATCTCCTATCTAAAGGACAACAGATTCGCCTCTGTGTAGCACAAGTTTGCCTATCTAGGTCACATGATTTCCTTTCTAGGACACAGGATCTCCTAAATATTTGGAAGCTCAAAAGAAACAGGTAGGCACGGGAGACAAAATTGCCTATCTATGGTTCAGGATCACCCCTTTCTTGAGATGTATGGATGGGGAACAAAAAATCCTATTATGAGATCACCTATCAAACAAGTGGGATTGCCTATGTCTTGGACTAGATGGAAAAGGATGGTACAAATGGACGCAAGACTTCCCTTGCAAACAACAACTTTTCCCAAGAAGGTGATGGGATCACCCATTCTAAGGGAACTAGCAGACTCGAAAGGTACAAACTGGACACAAATTTACCTATGGGTTGGGCAACATCACCTATTCAGGGAACAGGTGGATGTGGGGTCGCCTAACCAAGGGACCCATAAGAAAATTCACCCCTAACAAGGATGAACTTTCCTTAAGGATGACCTAGACCGGACTTGAGACATGGAAATGTTCCTTTTAGGGAAAGATAACCTATCCACAATGCAAGTTCACCCCTGTGAGAAGCAAAATCACCACTAAGGGTAGGGACAAACTATTGCAAAGGACTCGAACATGACAAACAAAAAGCAAAATGGATAGATTGAATCAGAATGACGACAAGCATTGGTATTGCAAAAAGAAGACACTTCAGTCAACACAATCTTAGAATTAGTGATAAGGGTTTACAAAATTCATGCAGGCCCACCACCTTGAGGGGACACCCCAAGGTTAATACTATGTGATATCAGGGTGGTTCTCTGGATCACCCTTTCTTGCGAAGGTGGATAGCTAGCGATTTAGTGGCATACGGTCATCAAAAAACGCCACAGGCTCACCTTCACACTCTCTCTTGGAGACTATCGTAGTCCACCATGAGGATTTCTATCTCAACCCAAGGGAGTATGTGGTGAGTAAATTTGGGGTATAATGTGCATCCCCTACACTACACCAAGCCATGACTAAAACTCGGGTCTCTATCTAGGCTATACAAGCTATCTCGTGCATCCTCAATATACACTAAGGTACTTGAGGCACAACCGTGAACACTAGCTCATCATAAGCATGGATTGAGAGCCCCAACAATGTACTAGAAACTCAGACCAACCCTGCATGTCTTATCTAGGTATCACCCTAGCTTTGATTCTTCGCTAGACATGACGTGACTGGATTGGGGTATAAATTTTATTCTCCCTCCTTTATATACCCCACCGGTAACATGTGGTTGGAATTATCCCCCAGGTGATGAAATCCTAGGTAGGTCCCACTAAAGGAAGGAAATACTAGATGCTTTGGTTGGTCCCCATGCTTGCACGTAGTGCAAGGGGAGAGCTTAGACACACTAGCACTTCTTGGTAGACTGGACTGGACTAGAACAAATTGTGATTTCTCGTCACCTAGGATCATTGAAAGGTACAAGGGGAGTGGATACGTCAACAATTTGCTCCCAAACACAACAAAAAAGTTAATTAACCCTTTAATTAATCTATGTGTGCCTAAATTAGTGCGAAAAATAATGGACATAGCTAATTAAAGGCTTCGACCGCTCATCCTGCAACACATGTATCAGTAGTTTTGACCTCCGATCTTGGACAAATGTGGGGGAACAAGTGGCACAAACTATTAGTTAAATGTCACAATCACTGACAACCAAGTTAGCTGGTCAATACCCAAAACCAAAATCAAATTGAAGCTTCAATAAAAAATGCATTGAATGAATAAATGTGAATTAAAAATTCACATAGGGAAGGGGGTGCCTTCTCCAAAAGGAGAAAGCATTTAATGTTGGTTGACTAAGGACAAATTCCATAATGGAATGGATATTAGGTTAGCTTAATTAGGTGATTATGGTTGTGCAAATGCATGATCATACAAATTAATGACAGATTAGGCGCAAGTGGGAGATTATGGAGGATGTGACCCTAATGATGATTAGGGGTGTGCACATCCTAATCATATATTAATTAGATTAATCTAGATTAAGGAGGATTATGGAGGATGTGACACAAGGAGAGAGAAGAAAATGAATTAAAAATTGATTTAATTCATTTGGGCTAAAGTGACTAAATTAAATAAATTGGGGCATTTATTTAATTTAGAGATCAAAGGGGTAAGGTATTTAATTGATTGATTAAATACCTTAAGGGACATTAGAATAAGAAGAAATATAAATAAAATAATAAATTATTTAATTAAGATGGATGAGGGACACTAGACATAGGAATGCAAGGGTGAATTTGACCATATGGGACTGGTCAAATTCAGGGGTCTACACTATCATCATGCGGGAGGAACTTTATGAGTATTTGTAAGGGTAGAGATTAGTTATGGTTTCTTCCAAGCATCTAGGGTAATTTGGTAAGCTGCAAACTTGATGGAGAGAATCTAAGATAGTTTTGACTTAGTTTGTGCCTTTTGAGGGCAACTAGGAGCTATTTAAGGTACCTTGATGGTGGATAAGGTCAAGGAAAGACTTTTTTCTTCATTTAAACACTTTTTGGAGCACTTTTAGGGGACACAAAGTATGGGTAACTTTTTGGGATGAACAAGGAGTTTGACTCAACCTACTAAAGTGAAGACTTATATTTATCTTCTCAACACATGTTCCTATCATTTAGAAATCATTGGGAAACATATAAGCAAGCTTAAGGGGTAGTTTTCAATTAGTTCTTTTCTCTCTTGGCATGTATTTAATTGGTTTTTCAAGATCTTTCAAGTTGGAGCAGCTTTGTAAGTCAACCTTCAAGCATGTACAATACTATGTAGCACCTTTTTATCAATGAAATACAATATTTTTCCTTCTCAAATCTATATTTTTTGTGCGATAATGAATGATGGAAATGGTTTTTTGTCATATTATACTCAATCCTTTAATTTCATATCTCATTCTCTAGTACCTTCATATAGAATTATACATATTCTATGCAGTTTATAAGTTGTGTAATGACTCAATCAATCCTTTATTTGTAAAATATTTGTCTTCCTTTCTTAGGTTGTTGAATTCCAACCTTCTTATAAAGCACTTATGCATAGGCATGCAAAACCCTGAGTTGTGCATGAAACAACTTGTTTCATTTGATCATGTTGTGAGTCCAAACTATAGTATAGGTTTGAAATCATTTTTGTGCATCACCTTATTAGATTTTAGGTTGCATTCTAGGTTATCATTCTCTCTTTTCTCAACAAGAAACAATAGCATAGGCTAGATTAGGTGAAGTCCCAAGGGAGTCAACCCTCTATGGAGGTTGATCTCCACCTTATGAGCTCACACTTAGAGATATCAATCCATGTTTCACAAGGTGGTTAAGTGAGTTATCAACTCAACAAGGGTGCACACTTTGGTGAGAATAATTATTTTTGTGCAAGTTATGTGATGCACACATTCGATGATGAAATTTTCAAGATGCATCAAATTTAAAAAACCACAAAAATGTTTAATTAAAAAAATGTACAACTTCTTTAAATGCTCACTCTTAACTATATTTATATCAAGACATTTTTAAAAATATTGAATGAAAATAGAAAAGGGGATTGTTAGTAGGTCAAGAGTAGAATCATATCTTACCAAAAACTACCAAAAAGGGTCCATAGAGAAAGGAGAAGAAATTAGATGCAACTAGGAGTCACGTCCCTTAATGGGAAAGTATATATATATATTATATAATGTAAATCATATGCAAAGAGACATATCGATAGAGTGATGTATGATAGTTTTTATAAGAGCAGAGACTAAGACCTACCTTTTGTATATAGTTATAATATAATATAAGGAGATATAAGGGTTTACCTATGCATATATTATGGATGAATGAATGGTTATTTTTTTGTTAACACAATAAATATTATATGTTCATCTTAGTAGCTTATCACAAATGCTTATTTCTCTTACTGTGTCCTTTGGGGTATAAAATAACTACATAAGAGGTCCTAGGGTATAAATCTTCAGACTACACTTCCCCATTCTTCTTGCCAACAAGGATGAACACTAAAACTATAAGATTTTATAGTAAGAAAAATAGGAAAGATTTTATGTGCACACAATCTTTAAAAGTTTGGTAATTTAGAAACTAGATTCAAAGTACTACAATTGTTGTTCTTATCATATCTTCAAATTTTGAGTGCATGCATCTCAAATTAATCATCTAAGTTTAAGCTAACTAATTTCAAAAAAGACATTGGCCAATTATGATCCCCTTTGTGTCCCCCATTTCCATGCATTTACCCATACTATATATAATTAATATATAATAAACACAAAATATAAAATATAACTATGATATATAATAATATATAATATGTATTCTTAAATATATAAAAAATAAAAAATATAATTTATATGGAATATAAGGGTGGGGGGCCTAGCTCGATTAGCTAAAGCATCCTATTGTAGGCAAGAGATCATGAGGTCTAGTCTCCCATGTCCCCATGGTATTGAAGGGCATGTCATGTCAGCATCGCCTGTCACATGATTTCTTTTACTAGGCACACTACAATTTATAGGGGGGCTACCAGATTCCTGCAGTCTTTTTTATATATATATATATATATATATATTTAATTCAAGGTGTTGGTTCCCTTTTTAGGGTACCGCCTTGTTATTAGTATTCTCTAGTAAATTTACATTTTTTTCTAAATAAGCACTTCCATGGCTAGAAAGGTGGGCCAATGAGAAAGAGGTGGATTAGCCTCTTTTACAGTTCGATCTTTGTTGAAATCAAGGGGTTCCACTATGAATTTTCACTAGCTCTTTGAAAGGAAGTACAACTTAAAATATCTTAGCAAGACAATAGATATATGTTCATGAGGATACACAAGTATTTAAATAGGTTGAAGACGCATTTAGTCACTCATTATACCTTTAAACTTAGTCATGAACGTAATAAAACACTTTGAAAAATATTCATTCTTAAACATAAATGGGTTGGGGGATTTTTGAGGTTGATTAGAGTTTGTCTTTGGAATTATAGAGTCAGTTGTGTGATGCTACAAATTTTATCCTAGCAATAATTTTAGTTTTGGTAGTTTGCAAAAAATACCACAACCTTGCAATGACATAAATTAGTGGATTGTGATTTATTAATATGCAATCATTCCTATTTATTCTTCACTAATATTATTAGTCTTATCATCAATTTAGAAATATTCTCCACATTCCTTGCACATGCACTTTAACTAAAATCGACAATAATACAATAAATGTGTATATTGAGATCCATTACCCTTAGTAAATTTTCTTCAAGAAAAATAATACTATAAAGGAGATAATTATACTAATAAAAATTAATTCAATATAATACAACCAAGAACAAATAATTAAAACAAAGATTTTGGATAACACAAAATTTTCTCTTTATTTTAAAATATATATATTAAAATAACAACCTTTTGTCTCACCCTTCAACCTCTCTTTACAATGATACTACATCCCCATATATAGAGAATACATGAGATCAAATCATTAGATAAGAAACAATTATTCGCTAATGGGCAAGGATTAACTATCTAGATGTTACAATATAAAAATAAAAAATATCCTAACCACCAAAAGATAAATAATGAATCACTAAGGAGAAGACAAAAACATAGAATATGTGAAGCTAGTGAGGGGAACTTAAGAGTTCTTCAAACAATTACAATTGCTAGTGGAGTTTTTTGGGCATCTACTTCCCATGTGTTGTAGTGAAGTGGTTGTAGGAGTTGGCAACATGGAAGAAAATGATGATTCAAAGGTGAAAATTGAAGTTGGGCAATTTTAAGTTAAGAAATCCTTCAACCATGTACCAAGATAGAAGACTAATGGTCATCACAACCAACCTTTATCCATAGACACTTGAAAGACACAACAAATTATAAGAGTTTTTGGGAGAATGAATTGTCATTTTTCATTGCTAGTTATGGATACATATCGAGCTATGAGAGCTTGCTACTAATAGGCCAACCTTCCTCCATTAGCATTAAAATATAGTTAATGGGTAGCAAGAAATTTGGGACTACCACCTAATTATTATTATTATATAAAACAAAGGAATTTGAGTGGACCCATAGTCTCTATACATCTCCCTTCCACCAAATATGATTTTAGAATATATAACTACTATAGACTAGGGTTGAATAGGAAATTACAAAACAATCATAAATATCATCCTTAATGAAAGACAAAATTAATGGAAATCAACAACCCTCTAAATAGTTTCATCACCATTGAAACTAGATGTGTGTAATAGAAATTTGAATTCATTTATATATCTAAAAGTGCCTTGAATCATGCACACATACAACTTTATGTTCCATAATATACTCTTAGACATGACTAAATAATAAAAAAATGAGACTAAATGATTTTTTATATATACATTTTTGCTACATCATCTTGATTTATACAAAATTAACAATCCATATTCAAAAAAATTCATTAGAGGCCCACTTGTGTTTAAGTATTTTCTCTAATTTATTCTAATGTGTTATATACCTAGAATCTAATCATAATTTTACATTTGTTTATAAAATTATTCAATCTTGTCTTTAATTTTAGTAATTTATCTATTTTTTTACTATACAAAATTAAGTTTACCTTACTATCTTAGAACAATGATCTGACAAGTCCAAACATGATATTCTAAAACTTCACTTTCCACATATCTAAACAATTGATGCTACTACCGCCATCTAGCATGGATGGAAATTAGTATCCCTCTAAGGCCTTGAAGTTATTAATTTTTTACTACAATGCTATAAGTCTATTTTGGTATGTAGACACATCATTTAATAATCCCGCCACCTCACAAATATTTTCAATATCACCAAGGGAAATTGGGTTATATTTTTTAGTTTTACAAATTACCTTCATTTGTGATACCCTTGGTATCAATATTTTTAAAAGTGGTGCTAAGATAAACTCATTTTGGAACCTTCGATCAATAGCCTTAACCACTTTATTGTAACATCCCTAATAATACCAACCTTATTCAAAATACACACAATTCTTTGATTAAAGAGATTACTCACCAAGTATGGAAGTTCATTTTTTACTTCAAAATTTATCTTGGTCTCATACTCTTTAGCTCTTTTGAGATTTTCTTTAAATTTTTTATTATCAACATTAGTGTATTCCTATCGTGCTTTAACATTGCTCTTAAGGAATAAGGTCTTTTCACATTCCTTTCAAGAATGAGTGTGATGCATGCCATATCAAATTTAATGTTTTTATATTCATACAAATTAGTATGCTCAATTCAAAGTTTATCATTATTTTCTTTTAGTTTCTTAGTTGTTACCTCATTGAATTGGGTAGTATTAACAACCAAGGAAATAACACATGGGGTAGTTGTGCCTCCCAATTTCCAAACAATAACATGCCAACTTAATACATCAAAGCTTTGAGCTACGTAAGGTTTCTAATTTTTAAAGCAAGGACCCCCAATACCAATGTTCCATACCTTGAGATAAAACCATAACCAAAGTAGAAATATTTTACTTTTTCTTCCAATTCAAACACATTACCATCAATATTATCTCTCCTAATGGTGTATAATGCTATTGCTGAAGAGATTTCCCATCTTGGAAATAATAAACAATAACTCCATTTCACTAGTCTCTCCCCTCCTCTTGGGTGATATTATTAATATCTATGTATAGATAATTCATGATACTTTGGACTAAATTAAATTCTAAATCAAGATAAATTTCTATTTGATCCTTTTTCTTTCTCCTCTTTACATTAGCTTGTATTCTCATTTTGAGAACTAAAATATTGAATTCCTCAATTCAAATAAAGCCATAATCAAAGAGGAACCATCTACATGCAAGCCCTCACATATTATGATTCTTTCTCACCTTCAGTGAATCTCATTAGTGTTCTAGCCTACGGGACTATAGGTATCACCTCTCTTCTAGGTGAGTTTAGAACTTTCCTAACTTCATCTTCCTCAAGATATTGCTCATCACTACTTTTTGTGTCAACATAGGTAACCAAAGGGTTGTAATACATCCATTGGTAGATTCCCTATGTATGATTGTCCACCATAATATGATGTAGAGGAATAAACCTAATTTTTTGGGATAACTAGTCTTTTAATTTCATGTGAGACCATTTCTTGTTCCTCATTTATAAGTTCCATTGCAGATACATTTGGTGCTATCTTTGGAGGCATAATCCTCAAAGTCTATATTTTTAAATATTATCCTTATTCTTTTAGTGCGATCCTTAATATCATAGTATGATCCTTTGTAATTTGGGTAATTGATCTCTTTCCTTCTCCCAACCAAAAAAATATCACCCCACTTTCTCCTTCTATTCTCTTTTCATCTTTAATGATGTAGCTTTTGATTAAATATTCTCTTTCATTAAATTGGTGTCATATCCATACCTACCTAAAAAATTTCTCATAGAATCAATATAATTTTCATGATCATATCTCTTTCATGAGGTAGGAAACATTTTATAATCTAGGTATTTAGCATCCAAAAGATTCAAACCTTCGTTGGCTAAAATGCATACATATAAAAATATCATAGTTGGAGGAAAGAAAGGTCTATTTTTGTGCTATTTGAGGACTATTCTATTTGATATTTTAATTTTCATATAGATTTAATAATTATACTCTCTTTGACACACATAACAATAATATATAAGGGGATACCTCAACACCATATATCCTAATTACTATTTGATTACTAAAATAAAACCAGTCACCCCAATTATGATTAATTTATCCCTTTGAATTTGAATCCTTTAGATTGAGAAACTCAATGAATAGAATTGAAATCATCTTCCCATTATGCCCTAACATTTCCATAACTAGTGTCACAAAATAATTATCAAAATCACAATAATCAACATTCTTACAATGAGCATTCAACGAGAAAATCCACATTTGGGAAAGCAGAGCCTCCACTTCAAGTAATTTGGGATTTAATTTGAGAGGTGGATCCCAATAATTTCTTCCCATATATAAAATAATATATGACAAAGAATATAATATCATATGAATGTAGTTATTATATTGTCTCCTTTTATTGATACTAGTTCCTTATGAATACTATCAACCATGAAAGAAGCATAATCAAAAAGTTTGTTCACATATTTATGTTGAATGTTAGAAACCAACGTCATTGGTGCGATTTATAATCCTTTCTAAAAACTTAACATAAGGCTTGGTACACCCTCATAAAATATTCCTCAAAAGTATCATTATTGAATGACTTTATTTTCTTAGCTAGAGTAGACACTAGTCTCCCTAATTGATCCATTGGTTTATGATGTGGGAGCCACTTAACCCTATACCTATTTATATCTTTTTATATTCTCTACATAACTCATTCAATTTTGTCTATTGACTTATCATAGGAATCAAACTAAAAATAGTTATGATCAACTCTTTATTCAATGTAGATACCTCATTTTCATCACCATTCCTTGTCTAGTTTGAGAGTCATAGTTCATAAAAACAACATAAAGAAGGTCAAAATTGGAAAAATAATTTGGCACTACTAGTTATCCTAGGTCTAAATTTCATATATTTCATAGAGGTACTTAATTTTTAGCATGGTTTTAGTAGAATGAAAATAAGTCTTAAATTAGTGGAAGAGATAATTGCATCCTTGACAAGTTCACTTCTTTCTTACAATCCATTTAACAAAACATCAGTTCCATGGATATGTTTTTAACTTTTTGATGAATCAAGAAATTAGTCTATTATATCTTGGTATAGAAACCTTTTGGGCTATGCAGAATAGGAGGACATTAAATTCTTTTTTAAAATGTAAAACTTCTTAGGGTTTTCTTTAAACACCAATTTGCAGAATAATGAAGGGTTGAAGAATTATTTAAAAAAAAAAAAACTTTGTATAATACTAGAATGGAAATTTAACAAGAATCCCTATTTAGGAATTGTAATATAGTTCAAGTTCATAGAGGGTTTGTAGTTTCAAGTAGACTTAAGCACACCTATTCAGTAAACCCTAACACAATTGAAGTGCACATATTGTTTATAGCTTCAAATAGACTTAATTGTTACTAGTTGCACTATTGAAAGAGTTTAGTTTGTAAAGCTCAACTACATGAAAATTTAGCATCAAAATCCATTTTCTTTGTCACAACACTAGTAGCTTCTTTGTATCTTGCAAATAACACTAATATGATCTTGTACTCATTCCTTTTGGTCAACAATTTTATAAACCACACTTACCGTTTTGTTAATGTTGTTATGAAAAATTGTACAAAGGTTTAAAACTATTAATGTCATGGTTGAAAACTATTTATATTTTCAATTTTGTTGAAACCTCTATCATTGATCTCATTTGAAAAAAATAAATGGCCATCACACATTACATTATTCACATTAGGCATGAATTTCAAAGATATGATGTGAAAGGTTCTTGCAATGTGAAGGGAGCTCACCAAATGTTTCTTTCATAATTCCATCCTCACCTGGAGCTAACATAACTAATTTTCACACCTTGCCAACCAATAACATTATAGAACTTAGGAAAGTTGGATTATGAGTGGCCACAAAACAAAGCCTCCATTTATGGTACTAGCGATTCTCCCTACAAAATGGAATGCCAAGAAATAATAAAACACCATACCCCATCCCCTATATGATATCATGAGGAAATATGATTAAAGAAATGTGGTGATGGGATGTAAAATAAGATCTCCACCATTCCCAAACCAAAAGAATATCAACATTAACATTAAAATTATGATGAAAACATGGAAATAATAGATGTAAACTTTTCATTTAAAGTAGATTAATTCCCAACATTCCCAAAGCATAAGGGATTATTCCTAAAGCCACACACCATTTCCTATACCTCTCCAAACAATTCATCAAAACTAGTTCCATAAATCAAGACCAAAAATAAGGAGAGAAACATAAATCCATAAAACCATGCATCTACTTCTCAAAAATCCCTTGGAACTCCCACATTCATAAGATACAAAGGTAAATAATGTATCTAATATTTAGGTTGACAACACCTCTTAGGTCATTCACATATAGATTTGACCAAGAGTGGGATACAAGATTTTATCATGCATACGACACCAAGTAATTAAAACTTAAAATAAAGGGAAACCTTCTAATTAGGTCCATAGTGGACTCATATCAATACCAAGCATGTGATCTTCAATCTTATTATTAAAAACTTCAAAAAAATCAACCATTCCAACACATATCTCTAAGTACAAGAGATATCCAACCTCACCCAAGTATGTCTAATATCCATGAGAATACACCAATGAATCCATGTCAATTTTGAATACAAATTTCAAAGTCATGAAGCTCCAAGCAAATGATTAAAAATCAAAACCAAAGAAAGTTAATTGGACCATTGTCAAAGCTCCAACTATAGAATCAAGAACATATCATGGCATCATGATCCAACATCTTCTCAAAATAAGATCATATGCTTCAATGAAAATATCCTACTTTCAAGAGCACATATATTATACCAAAACTATAACTCATGATCAAGAGTACAACATGAAACAATAACATCCATCCTCTAAACCAAGGATCATCCATCAAAACTAATGATTCATAAATCTCACACCTCACCAAGGACTCCAAGTCCTCTATGGTAAACCAAGATGTAAACATCTCTATAAATAAAATGAAGATCAAGCATCCTCTATCAATAAAAATAAAGATGCCAATGAACTCTTGCTGAAACCTACAGGTAGAATCTAAGAGCTCCTTATGACACCAATCAACCATTAGAAAAATGATCTATCTTCTAATCAAATATTATCCATGGATCACTATACATTGTAACAACAACTTAAAACTAGGATCTTGAAACAAAGAAGATATAACACACTATGTAGCTACATAAAACTCCCACTATAAGTGGTATTGAGCTATGTATGGCATCATGATCAATATCATTTCCAAAAATCTATTGAAAGTGAACAAATATTTTCATGTACCATAAACTACTACTACATATTCTAATGAACAACTATATTAGGTACTCCAAAACCTTTTCTTTGTCTCATTGCAATAACATACCAATGTAACCAAGGTGACCAAGAATAAGGCCTACCAAATATAATCCACATTAGATAATTTACAATATATACACATATACAAAATATCAAAGGAGAAATACATAATCAATACTCCAATATTAAATAAATGAATAAATAGATTTAACCCCACATTAGTAGCATGTAGAATAGAGATAACTAGGTATAACACTTGCGTTTTCATCCAATTAAGACCATTAGCCTATTATTTTTCAATAATAAATTATTTCCCAAAATTTATACCCTAGATTTGGAATTAACAATAGGAAACTAATGCAAATCTATGATCCATATTCTAAACCTAAGAATACCTCAAATAGAGCAAACAAGGAATGAAAAATAACAAACTATTACCAAATGCAAACCTTGGATGTGTTGGATATGCTCTTGGATGCTTGATGTGGAGATGTTGGTTTCTCTTCAAATCAAAATGTATCTATAAATTGGCCATTCATGACTTGATGAAGGATTGGGGGTTAACTTATAGATTTTTGATTGAGGATGTGAAAAGTGAGGATTTGATCTTGAATGGATGGTTGAGATTGATTGAGATCAGTGGATAATCTAGATTGAATAAGAATAGTCAAGAGAGAGTTATGATGACTCCTTAGTGGGCTCTAAAATGGGTGAGGATAATTATCCATTACTTATTTATTTATTTATTTTGAGTAATTAGTTGTGCATGGGTTAAAAATAAGAGGGTACCATGGAAGAGTTATGATTGAATGAGTAGATAATTAAAATGTTTATTATTTATGGAGGAATAAGTAAAAAATGAAAAATTTAATTTATTTTTAAATAAATGGATAAGGATTACCCTAATTAACTAAATAATATGAATTGTTTAATTAATTAGTAGTAGTAAATGAAAAAAGGAATTAACATGAAATGACAAAATATTGACATGGCATTAGGATGCAATATTAGTAGGTGGTGTGAAGTCTACACAAAGTTTGAAATCTTATAACACAATTACTTTAATTATTTAGTTAATACCTTGTTTGCATTTGAATAGTTTGGTAAAGGCGACCTTTTTTAAACCAATATTGACTAGGAGATGTTTAACAAAAGCATTAGCCAGTTCCACAAGAGAGTGTATAGAACCATGTGGTAATTGTTGGGAATAGGATGCCATTTAATTGCAATCCTAAACATATTTCATGTATCTCCTAAGTCCTTGGAAAGTGTTCCCCAACACTAGGATTAGAAAGAGATTAAAATCAAATGAAATGAACATATAAATTGACATTTGTAATTATTTCTAAATGATAGGAACATGTGGGGAAGCTCAAGAAGAGCTCCTACAAAATAGGAGCACATGGGGCACCCACATGGAAGATGGAACCCACCTTGAGTTTAGTTAACTATTTGGAGAAAGATAACACTTCAATAATGCATGTAAAGATCCTAGAAGTTAGGAATTGATATTTACATGAGTGGAGTTCAGTTCAATTTAGTATCAATTCAGTTCAGTTCAGTTATGGTTTAGTTATCTTCAATTGCATGTAGTTAGTTCGAGTTGAATGCTAGTTGACTTCAATTGACTTGAGTTGCATGACAAATAATAGGTGGATACATTCAATTAAGTGGGGGCGATCAATCATGCATAATGTTTGCATAAATTGGTGGAGAGATATGTTTCAATTAACTAAGATTGACTTGGACCCACCTTGGGCGCCCAAGTTGGCATCTTTGAGTTAACACCTTTTGCATGAGAAGATATTTACAAGGCTCAGTTAAGTGGGACCATTCTTGGGCGCTGACTTTAAGGTGGAGCTTGCAAGATATTTTGTTGACTAGAGTTTAGTTTGGGGTGCCTAAATTGAGGAAGACTTTGGTTTGACATCAGATCACATGGTGGAACTCTACTTGCCCAATCTAGGCATAGATTTTTGTGAGGAGCTTTACGCTCTTGTTTTGTACAACTCTTAGGATTTTACAATGCTCATATTTGTCTATTAATTGCAGCAAGTGCATTAGAGTTTGAAGTAGGTTAGCAAGTTGAGCTTGTGCATGTGTGAGGGCTTGAAGCATGGCATGGGATGTGTGGATTCATGCTTGGTCACATGGAATGTATGGATAGCTTGTGTTGCAACAAGTGTATAAGAGTTTATTGCGGGTTATGAAGAATGATTTTTGAAGGCAAAGGAAGCATATAAATCAAGGATTGATACAATATTATTGTAATCTTGTTCTAAGGTTAAATAATACAAGAACTATTGATTCTAGTGGAGTTTTTTCTTGAAAGGGTTTCTCCATGTATATGCTGTGTCACTTCTATCTTCTTGTCTCATTCTTCTACAATCTTTTGTCTCTTTCTACAATTGGAAAAATTGATCTAAACAGATTAATCATACACAAAGAATTATGACAAAGAACACTTAATTAGATCTATAGTCACATAGGTTTACAAGTTTTAAGCTACAATATTACCTTCATATTCAACACAAGTACATGTATATTATTTCAAAGTTCTTGAAAAGAGGTTTCCTAGCAACCTATCATCATTGGAAAATATAAGCACATAACATTGAAATCATACAAGTAAGTCATAGGGTCTCCTTTGCAATAATAAAATTCAAGACAATGAAACACAAATCCTAGGGGGGAATGAATACAAAGGAATATAATAAGCCAAGGGATTATGTAACAACTCTTAAGGCTAGTCCTTCTTAGATATAACGTTGAGGTGAGTTTTGAATTCACTCAACTCTTTAGTGATTCTAGGAGGGATAATTGGGGTGACTTAGATGAGGGAAGTGTGATCTTTGTAGTAAGTGGATGTTTGAAAATGGAATGAGATGATAAATTCATGGCCATGTAAGGCATAATGGGTTGTGTGTGGAGGGTGGGATGAGATTGAGGTATATGGAGGAGATACATATATAAATTAGGGGTAATAATAGAAGGATTGCTATATGAATTAAGGGAATTGGTTGGAGTTAAGGTAGATAGATATTTGGATCCAAAATGAGAGTGAATGGAATGGTAGGATAAGTAGGAAGTGTGAGAGATTGGGAGAGAAAAGGAAGTAGGTGAATAATCCACACAAGTGAGATAAGAGTTCATGGGATTCAAGAATCATTGTAAGTGATATCATCAATACCAATATGGCTAATAATTTTGAGAATACCCATGCCTTATGTCTTGGTCATAAGAAGATGCTTAATCTCATCAAGTAGTAATGACAATTCCATATCATCTAAAGTTACAATTTTATTCTCTAAAAAATTATAACTTGACAACTATTTTGTGACTCTTTTGATTTTCTATCAATTAATAATGAGAATCATGGTCATAAGTGTAATCTTGATTGAGATTGACTAACCTATAGTGATGCTTTCAACGATGGGCACATTGAGGAAAGTCATTTGAAAAGAAGGGTTTAGTCTTACAATTCACTTAAGAGGACCTTGGGATCTTAGAATATTTTTAGGCATGCAAGGTTAAAATGAATTTAGAATAACAATATTTTACAAAAAATAGAAAAATATCAGATATGCAATTTCAAAGTAGATGAAGGATAACCTAGGCCAAGGCTGTAGGTGGTGTAAAAAATGCTAGGTTCACCAAAAAATATGTGTTGGTGAAAATATAATTATTTTTCCCACTCACCTATATTAATGTAAATCTAATTAAATGATTAAAACTAATCAATGGAAAATTAAATCTAGAAAATGATTATTATAATTAAAGTAAATGGAGAAATATTAGGCAAGCTTATTTGATTTGACTTGGCCTTATTATTGATTGGTTGGAACTTTGTAATGGAAAATCTAAAATTGGGAGATAGATGAGGATCTATGGCCAAAATGTGATTACATTTATATGCAATGATTTATGTTGTTGTGGACTAGGACATGTTGTGTAGCCTAGTCTTAGAGTAGGGTATACTATGCAATATAGTCCAAATAGTGCAATCTAGTCCTCTATTGATTATAACCTTCTAATTTTGCCAATCTTTATCTTTTGATCTTGCTTATGAGTTTTATTTGTGCTTAGAAGCATGATGGGATTTGCATCAAAACTAAGGAAAAAAGGTCCTTGACTTGTTTTGATGGTAGTCAAGCCTATGATAAAGAACAAAGTGTCACATACATGCCCAACAAACTATTTAAATATAGAATCTAACATACTAGTGGACTAGTTTAGTGCTTAAATACATAAATATGAACTTAAATGCTCTTGAAGTGAATTTTTTTATCTTCTCTTTGTCAATTTTAAGTGGTTCATAACTTATTCTTAAACACATGATGTTCATCAATTTGAAATATTCACCACATGAGCTAATGGGGTTATAACTAACTTTACAAAAGGGTCAACTCTAAGATGTGAAATTAAAGTTGAATTTGGAGATTTGGGACATGCCACACAAATTAGTCCTCCATGGTAAAAGTTTGTGGAATGTGCAATGGTATAGGATGAGGTGGTCTATATTGGCAAATGGTTGATGAATGGTAGGTGGAATTTATTTATACACCAAATAGATTAAATTAAGTGCTACAAGTATGCATTTATGACATATGTGAAAAATGATGCAAAAAGAAGGCATGGAAGTGTAAGGTATGCACTATGCACTTTTATTTCTTACACTAAGCATAAAAATGAGAGTTATCTCCCAAAAATTTAATATTATTTTGAATTGATTTTCTAGTAATTTTATTTCCATAATACTTTTCTTTGTGAATACTTGACAACCACATAACTTTGGTCTATGAATGGGGTATCCCACATAAATTGAAGCTTAGGTAAACACATAGAATTGTGGCTTAATTTGGTTAAGTGGGGTATCCGAAATCATGATTTTTAAGGTTTCCTTTGAATCTTGATTGGTCAAATAGACCCCATTAACATGAACTTTGGTTCACCTCATCTAGTTGTAATCACTTTTGTATATTCTTGTTTACATTTATGGCCAAGCATATATAAGTGGGAAACATACGAAAAAGTGAATAACTTGTTAAAAAAACACTCTTATCAACATCGCAATTATACCATTGACGTTTTGTCCACATTTTTTCTTTCCTTGCACCAATATTTGTGCTACCTTCTCCTACACAATCAAATACAATAGACATTTTACCTACACTTTTACTTTCCTTACCCACCTATTTACATCTATCCACTCCTACATAATGAGTACAATAGATATTTTGTCCACATTTCTACTTTCCTTACAACGATATTTACACTTACCCTTGTAGTACATAATCAATATATTTTATTTTCTTACACTTTTATTGTCTCATTCTCCAAGCATTACTATGTTTTTCTATGTACCCCTTGCATGATGATCAAATGGTGGCTTAGGTAGTGAAGTAATGATGGTCCTTTTCATTTCAAAAGGATTAGATAAGGCATTAACCTTTGGTATCCAATGTAATTTTTTTAATTTTTAATTTTTAATTTTTAAATCTTTGTAAGTAACAATAATAGGGGGATAACGGTAGACTTTATTTAATATTTTTAAATCTTTGTAAGTAACAATAATAGGGGGATAACGGTAGACTTTATTTAATATTTCAAAAATAATTAACTACAACTCGAAATTACCAAAAAAAAAACAAAAATCAAATAAACCTGAAAAAATTTGGCAGTTGGGGGAAATACCAGGTAAAGTAATTTTCAGGCGCAAGGATCGTAAAAAAGTGTTCTAAGTCCCGAGACCCGGGTTGTTCTAAGTCTCCCGAGACCCGGGTTCGAATCCCGGCAACACAAATTGAGGTTCTTGATGCACACGAGCTTTGTTTTTTTTTTTCCCACGTGATTCAACGCCATCGATTGTGGGTTCGAGTCTGGTTAAGTACGTTATACCCCTGACAGCGAATCTGTGGAGCCGGAAAACTGGAATTTTCGTTTAAAGAACTGCATAGCTGTAGTAGCCTAAATCACATAGGAAATTACCAAATTAAATCACCCACGTAAATTTCAGAGCACGGGAGGGAAAAGAAAATCGAAAATAAAAATTCAAGGTCCTGGAATTGCTGCGCCCATTTCCGAGGTGTTTTAAGCTTGATAAACGAGTGTGGTCTAAGTGTGTGTATGGCTACGGATTTTTGCATACCTGCAGCTTTCGACTGCCTTAGAGTACCGAAATTGTCTGTCCTTTTAAATAAATTTTCGCCCTTGTATTAAAGATGCAAGCTGTAGAGGCAAAATTGTGAAGTGGGTTTATATGGATCGAATGCCAGTGTTTACAATGGCGTTGGGTGGTTAGTACTTTTTATTCTTACTTATTCAATTTGTTTTTGTGCAATTTCGGATCAGAAAACTTGCATAAAAGTAAAATTGGAATCTCGAAACCTGCAATAAAACAGAGCAGAGTATAGGGTTTGTAGGGAATATGCAATCTTGAAACCTGCAAGATAATGGTATAGTGTAGAGAGCTTCTAGGAATTTTGCAATCTTGAAACCTGTAAGCAAGTAGGTAGAGGGAAGGATTTCGAGGAAATTTGTAACCTAGAAAAACTAGAGCAGAGTGCAAGGTTTCTAGGCTGTTGTTAGTTATTAGAGTTTTCTTTGGATTAACAATAGCAAGCTATGAATTCTCATGGCAAGCCCTCGGGCTCGGCATCAGGGCCCCCTGTTTTAGACGTGGCCCCCTTGCGGGCCCTTCCTCCCATGTTTCCTCCACCTGCTGCACCTGGATGCCCTCCTTTCATTTACATTTCACCCTTTTCGCCTCTTGCCTCTCAATTTACAGCAGCAGGCGGGGTTTCCCCTATGAATCTGCCTGCCTTTGATCCTGTGGAGGCACAGAGAAAATTAGAGCAGGAAATTGCAAGCAAGGAGAAACGGGCTCAGCGGTCTGCTGTTCGAAATTTTCTGAGAAATTGTGGAAAAAGCAACAGTAATATTGAAAATTCTGTAGGCAATGGTCCTGTAACCAATGATCCTGTAGGCAATGCAGAGCAACCTTCTGAGAATAATGTCATTTCTTCTGATGTCCAGAAAAAAACAGCTCCAAGGGCCAATCAGGGTGTACTAAAGGGTGAGGTTTTTGATCAGGAGGATGCCTTTACAAAGGCAGCACCAATAGCTAAACAGGGTTTGCCAAAGAGTGAGCTTAGTACTCAGGAGGATGGCTTTACACCGACCCAAAACCCCAAAATCACCAAAACTCCCAAAACCCCCAAAACGCCTAAAACCCCCAAAATTCCAGCTTCAGCCAAGGGTAAGAATTTGGGTGCAGACGAAACTCCAGATGGCACAGAGTCATCAAATAGTAAGAAGCGAAGAAAACGTTCAGAGTCCAGGGCTAAGGGTACAACTGTATTCCGGGCACCAGAGGAAGGAGATGGACAAACTTCAGCTGCATTGGACAGAAAGATGGTGAGGAGGGCTCTTATCATTTATGATTCGCTGCGGCGGAAACTAGTTCAGGATGATGAGGCCTGTAAGGAAGTACCTGTTAGTGGTAGCTGTAAGAGGCCTGACCTTAAAGCAGGGACCATCATGATGGATAGAGGTCTCTGTGTGAATAGGGATCGGAGGATTATAGGATCTGTACCTGGTGTTAATGTGGGTGATCTTTTCTACTTTAGAATGGAATTGTGTGTCATCGGCTTGCATGGGCCTGTTATGGCAGGAATTGATTACATCAATGCAAAATTCAATGAGTGGAGTGAGCCTGTGGCTACTAGCATCATTTCCTCAGGTGGGTATGAAGATGATGAGGATGATGGTGAAACACTAATCTATACAGGTCAAGGGGGTAACAATTACATGACAGACAAGAAGCAAACTAATGATCAGAAGCTTGAGAGGGGTAATCTTGCATTGGAACGGAGTATGCATCATGGTATTAAGATTCGGGTGATTCGTGGCATGAAGGATGGTGGGAGTCCATCTGGTAAGACATATTTTTATGATGGTCTGTATATGGTTCAAGAGTCATGGTTAGATAAAGGAAGATCAGGATTCAGTGTATTTAAGTATAAGTTGCAGCGTCTCCAAGGTCAACCTGAGTTAGGTTCTGCAATTTTGAAAGCAACACGGCAATGGAAATCGCAACCATCTTCAAGGCAAGGTCTTCTTCTATCAGATATGTCATTAAAGAATGAAAACGTTCCTGTTTGTCTTGTTAATAATGTTGACAATGACAAAGGGCCAGCATTTTTTGAATATATTAGAAAAGTTAGGTATTCACACTCTGTTGGCAAATTAGATCCTTCTCAGCGTTGTGATTGTAAGAGTGGTTGTGTTCCTGGTGAGAAATGCTCTTGTATTTCACTTAATGGAGGTGAAATGCCATACAATTCAAATGGGTATCTTGTAAAATGGAAACATATAGTCTATGAATGTGGTGATCACTGTAGCTGTCCTGCAAGTTGTCGCAATAGAGTGTCACAGAAAGGTTTGAAAATCCATTTGGAGGTGTTCAAAACAAATGACAGAGGCTGGGGTGTCCGTTCTTGGGACCCAATACCTGCTGGCAGCTTTGTTTGTGAATACACTGGTGAAGTATTTTCAGACAGTGATACTGAAGATGAAGATGAAGACAATGATTATCTACTCCATGCAAACCACATGCAGAGAAACCAGATTGATTGTACAGGCACTTCTGATATTCTTTATGGAGGGACTCCCAATACACTTGTACGATTTCACATTGCTATAGATGCTAGCAGAATGGGAAATGTTTCTCGCTTCCTGAATCATAGTTGCTCACCTAATCTATTTCTTCAGGCTGTTGTTCATGATTATCATGATACCCAGTTCCCACATATCATGCTTTTTGCTATGGAAAATATTCCCCCACTGAGAGAGCTTACATTTGATTATAGTGCATCCCATGGCAGAAAATCTGGAAAAAGCAAGGCATGCTTGTGTGGAGCATCTGATTGTAGGGGGAAGTTTTTTTAGGGTTCTTGCAGTGGGTATGTTTTGAAGAAGCAAATAATTCTCTATATACCTTAAGAATTGAGATTCTTTTTGCGCCATAATGTAATAGAAAATGGTGAAAGCCAAACATACTAGCATAATGCATTAGCAATTGAATGAAGGCCCGTGTATAGGTTTCTTAAATTGGTAGTTATGCTTGCCGTTGTCTATGAGTATAGCTATACCTCAATTTTAAATTAACCAAGTATTTAGTGAACAGAGTCTATGGAATACAAGTGAGTTCTTTGATATCTCAGAATTTTGTGTATGCATGTTGTAGTCTTATTCAATTACGTTGCTCAAAACTTGAGAAATAAGCTATACGCCACTCTGATTTAGGGAAGTTGCTTATAACCACCTTACCACTATGTAATAGTGGGGTTCTCTAAAGTCTCAAATATTACTGCAGTTATAGACGGTAATAGAAAAATAGGGCAGACTATCATATTAGGAGGCATCTGTTCATCATTTCTTTTTGTTATGGAAATCTAATACCTTCTGAAGATACAACTGTTCATATTCCTCAGTTTTAAGTGCATTTTCTACTGATGAAAGTTCCTATATGATACCATGTTCATCTGTGGTGTTTTTACTCAGAAGAGAATGCCTCAGCCAAACAAGGCTGTTCTCTTGAAAGATCTCTGTCTACTAATCTGATGTTGTAAGACACATTAAAAAGGATTGATATTTGCAGCTGGAAACTTGTGGTGCTTTCTACCTCTTTTATATCCTTTAACTGTTTCTGCCCTTTTGTGTTCTGTATCATACATGAAAACATGAATACATGGAATAATTGTTTTGCTTTTACGTTCATGCAAATTTTTGTTAGGTTCAAAACACAACAAATTTAATGGGTGCTTTGTGTTTTATTGAAGTAACTTAGAAAATAAAATACATTTGTCATAAATGTACTTGGTGGAAATGTTCTTAAAATTGCCTCCTTTTATGTTTAATGTTGAGGTCCTTTAATGTTGAGGTTCTTAAAATAGGAGATAGGAATTGCCGACAGGTCCTGTATTTTCAGAATATGTTGAGGTCGTCATATTGTCCATGGTGGACATACAGGATCATTAAACACACTTTCTTGCAAATCTTATGCTTTTTAATGTTTTTTGCTCCCATTGTATTGTTTTTTAAATGAAGATATTGTAATATCCTGAATGGAATATTTCTGATATCTGATTTGTTTTTATTTACTTCAATATTTCCAAGGGTTAGCTCCACATATAACCTGAATTGCCATGCAATTGTAAGAATGGAATTATGTATGCAGCTATTATAGATCATTAATCTTGTAAAATAAAACAATCTTAACACTGAGCTCTGGTGAAGTGGCCCAAACACATTGCATCTCTTTATTCACAAGGCAGTTTTTTCTCAAGAAGCCAGATTGTACAATCTATGAATCTTGTTAGCAGTTATACAGGCAGTATGAATCACTGATATTAACTATGGATGAACATCACAACCTTGACCAGCAACCAGCAACAATCCATATCGATCATATATATGAATCACAGGTGTTAAAGTTGAGCAGCATCACCTTGACCAGTGATAACTCACTGATTTGTCACACATTTATGACTAAAATAATCTGCTATACTCAGCCCTGCTAACCCTACCAGTCGGCCTGCTTATGCCAGCTGTTTATGTGAGCCACCCAGATCATTGAGGAATGGCACTATGAAAGCCGCCTATTATGTGAGTATTGATGTTGCCAAAGCGATCCCCATCTCCAGAAATAAATTGACCCCAGAAGTATACTGGCGGCAACTGCACAGACTTGGCCTCAGAAATATATGAATTTCAGATGTTAATGGCTGATAACATGTATACATAAATCACCGTAACATAGGAGTCCTTAGCACAAGTTGCTCACTCAAAATTCAATCACACAGAATCGGCCCTTGATTGATATTTGAGAGGAATTATTTAAAATAATCTTTAATTATAAGAGACCTTATTTTATATTTTGTTTTTACTCGAGGCCCCTTTTTATTATAATTTTAATCCCATTTCCTTAGTGCAGAATTCCCAAAGCCCACGGAAAATGTATGATTGGTGTTTTGGGTTTCAACTTGGCTAAAGTTCAGAAAAGGGGACATTACAGATATTTTCTAGTTTTATCAAAGGTGTCTTGTTGATTCCGTCTAATTTGTATGCTATATCATTTACTTTTCGCTTTTCTTGTTAAGGTAGCCTGTAAGTTAAATAACACAATAATAGAAAGAATTATCCGTTCTTTAAGGTTGCTGTATCACACACACTGGGTCGACAAAAGAGCTGGTAGTGAGGAGCATATGGCATTTCTGATGAGGAAATAATCGCTCATCATTCTAATGTTCAGAGAAATTGATAAGAAATAAAATGTGACAGAGGAAGCTGTCATACCAATATGATATACAAACATATGATGAAACTGGATCCATAAGCTTACAAGTCTGTCCAACATACACAAATACAGGTGTAAATTTCTTTGTCAAGTCTGTCCAACATACACAAATACAGGTGTAAATTTCTTTGTAAGTGTATTTCAGAGTCACTGAATATTTTCATCAGCATATTTGAAATTTTGTTTAAATGTTTCCAGAATTTTCATTCTTACCTTACTGGCCTAGCATAATTGTTTTGATATGATGTGTGTCATTCATGTTTTGCGTGTATACATGCATGCAGATTATAAAAAGAATTACGTGTGCTTTTATAAAATAAATATGGGTCTGGATGGTTTGATTTCAAAAATCATGTCAATGAAATAATGCTATTAGTGTCTGCAGGAGATTAGTTGGGTGTATATCATTTTCTTTTTAGCAACTGATTTTGTCTAATTGACATTCGCAAGTGTGTTGTTGCATGCTTTTCATCTTTTGGAAAATATGTTGTCAGATTTTGTTGGGGGCAGTATTTGATTTCATTGTAGACTACAATGCTTAACATAACTGTGCACACATGTCGATATCTGAAATTCATGGCTTTAACAGTTCTAGCATTTGAGGATTATTAGACGTTAGATATTGTTTGACATTATATCACACATATAAATACATGGTGCAGTAAATGAGTGCTTTGCTGACATGAAGCTCAGTCTGAGGATTTATTGAGGCCTTTGAGAAATGAAATCAAATTAGTACAAACATTGAGCAGTGTGGCAGAGCAGAGGGATTGATGATTGTAATCGCAAATATGAGATGTAAAAAAATGGAATTGCATCTAATCTTTAGTACTAATGCACAGAGAAGTTACCCTCATAGGTTTGAACTTAAATCTTTATATGCTGTAGTAATATCTTCCATCATTGAGTTATACTGGAACCATAGCTCCCAGAAATAAGAAACAAGAATTGAGTACAGAGTTCAAAGGAAAATAATGCTTTTCCCTATTTTTTAAGAAAATTTCAGCGTTTTTTAATTTTCCATATTCTGTAATTAGATTCCAAACAATTGAAAAAATCCTTATCCTTTGGTTTGCAAAGTTCCTGAGAAAGATTTTTATTACATTATGGTGCAAAGAATCTCAATTCTCAAGAAGCCCAGCCCTCATGGTAACAGAAACCACAGGACAGACTACAGCCCTGATCTGTTGAGTTTCTTGCAACTATGACAAGAACTGAACCATCTTTGCAGTATTTGTGCTGGCTTGCTGTGTTTTTTAGCATTAATATGATCCTGCCATTTTTTTGGCTTCTTGAAGCATCGTTGATAATTACAATAGATGTCTAACTACATCAGTTAAGTTATACTTTATTTAATTTCATCACATACTGAACAAATGCACGGTTTGTTTTGAGTTGTGCAACAGTGTCACTCCTGAATTCCTATCTTAATTGACAAAAGGTATGTCCTCCAAAATCTTATTTTCGGTTGTGTTCTATGTTTCATGATGGATTGAACTATTTTAGTTCACTATTTTCCCCTTCATTGCTGATATTTGGTGTGTATGTTAACAATTTCTGCCTTTGGAGGCCATACTTTCACACACTTGGCGACTTTAAGTTCAATCTACTAGTTTCAAGTGGAGTAAGTGCTCATATGTATTTAAAATTTTGTAAACAACTTCAGTTCTGGCCATTCTTAATTTAAGAATATTCCAAAGAATTCAAAGAATTTCTTGTTTGTTTAAATGTTGCATCATGTCTTCATTTTGTTGAGATATGTTTTATCGTCATCTATTTCATAAAAAAGGCTGCTCTTATCACTTCTTGCCAGTTATATCAAACTAAGCATGCAACTGGTTTTACCCCAAATGTCTTTGCTATACAAAGAGACTAACATGTTCAATATTCTTGCCACCCACCCATCCGTGCTTAATCTTCTTGGCAGCCTTCACATACTTTTAATCAGTCTCAAGAAGTCATTTCTATGTCAAACCAGCATTGTTACTTCCCTAGCTAGCCCCAAAATGCTGACAGTATGGGGATTGGTGACAGCAAAAGCATATTGCTAGACTTCAATAAGTAGTTGGATGATATCAAGAGACGAGAAGAATTCAATTTGCAGCAAGAGGAGTTGGCTTACCAAGCATACCAGTGCAAAAATGAGAGATAGATCACAAAGGAAGAAATATGAGGAGTCTTTTGTAAAAGAGATTTCTGCCAAACAAGAACATATAAAGCTATTATTTGCCCAAGTACAAAGATTGGAATCTCAATCAGCCTCTTTCATTTTGGATCAATCTACAAAAAAGGAGGCTCCTAAGTAAGAGTTTTCAAGCTTCAAACAAGATAAGCCTCTTGAATATTCAAGTAAGTATTCTAAATTCAAAATACTATTTTGAAGGTACTTTTCCATTGCAAGAGCCTATGCTTGAGCAAAGTCAGCCACTATTCCTTAAGAAGAGCCCCCTCAAGAGCTTTTCCTACCTCAAGAAACTTGACAAACTTCTTAAAACCATTCATCAAATCAACCTTCTTGTCCTAACATCATTTCCCTTTAAAAAGGAGGACCTATTGTTTATCAAGGTGGTTAGTTTAGTGGGAATGAGGAGTTTTTTTGAGGCAAAAGAAGAGCAACTTGTAGTTGATGAACCTACAAGTGGTATAGAAAAATCAGACTTGCTGCAAGAGGGTGATGAGAATAATCAAATATGACAACAAATTGAAAAAATAATTGAGAGGTTGAATGCGGAGTTTTGACTAACTTGTTTGATGAACTTCCATTTTTTGTTGAAGATGAAGAAAATGTATTAATGCTTATGTCAACAAATCAGCTCGGAGAACAAGATAACAATCAAGAAGGGGGTGGTTGTTACACTTCGTGTGTTGTTACCTATTTACTATTACCTAGTTTGGTAAATTGCTTTAATATATGATGAATGAATGTTTAATTCAATTAAACGCTTTATGATTTAGTATATGAAATATATATTATGAATATGACACGTATGTGATATATATGAATGCATTGATTCAATTAACTACTGTTATGGTGAACTAAGTTGAATGTAGGAATAGGTTCAAACCTCTGAAAGAGAGGGGAAGTATTGCTCAGGAGAAGAACTTGGTCTAGTAACCTTTAATTCGGCCTTATTAAGCATTAACATACTCATGCCCTAGTTGGTCTTAGTTAAGTCAAGTCAATTCGGGTAATGGGTAAGTGTTCTTCCGTTTTGATTGTGAATGTTTATATTGGTTTGCAATCTTGTTTAGAATGTGATGAAGTCTTGATGTTGAGTTGAAGTCCTTTGCGTATTTACTATTATATCGATGATATATATATATATATATATATATATATATATACAATCTTGTTTAGAATGTGATGAAGTCTTGATGTTGAGTTGAAGTCCTTTGTGTATTTACTATTATATCGATGAGATATATGAATAAAATGTATGTATATACGTGTCTACAGTAAACTCATACATGTGAGCGAATATTTACATGAGTATACGTAGGTAGACATACCTATGTATGCTCATGGACAGATTATCCATATGCATGAAAATACCAATTGGACTAAAGTGATATATATATATCACTTTCCATGTATATATGTCAATTGATAGTTATAAGTATGGGTGTCTTATAAAGATATTGAAATAATATTACATATATGTATACACATAGTATATATATATTAATATATATGCTGAAAGTAATATATATATATACACACACACAATATTAATCTTTATATATAATTGATAATTGATGTATTTGTTAAACCTTGTGAAATATGCATATATTATATATATGTATATATATGTATGTATATATATGTATTTATATATACATGTATATATATCAAAGGAGGATATATATAATCAGGATTAATTTCAAGATTAAGATATATTAGATCAATAAACATAAAATCCCAATAAACTATCGAGAACAGTGAAAGCATAAAAATGTAAAACAAATGGAATAATATTACCCAAGCCTTCATGCATTCATTGAATTATCCCCATAGCCCTTCTCCATTTTGCTTTCAAGTGATTGATGCCCTTAGATTATGACCTCTAATAAAAAGCCTATGTCTATGCCTAGGAAAACATTGAAGATTATTGTCTCATCCTAATTCCCTAGATTTCTAAGATTGTTAAAATGATAGTGACATGCATCATTTATAGACAAGGCAAATTTGAATGAATGGCTAGGATTGAATGATTTTAATTTCAATCAATGGTTGAAATTAAATGAGTTAGGACATGATAGGAATGAGACTGAGAGAGGAACTAAACAATTCCAAAGAATCATTTAGTTTGAAAAGAAATGAAAGTAATTAAATAATGAAAACATTATTTAATTAGACAAAAAGTCAAGTCATCTTTTTGATTAAATAGAAATTTAATTCAAAAAGTGGGAGAAAAAGCAAGCTAGCGAGTCATAAATTAAATAAAATTATTTAATTTAGACTTTCTAAGGAAAAAGTAAATAAGAGATGAGGATGAAGATGAAGACTTAAGATAAAGAGAAAAGAGAAAACTAAATAATTCTAAAAAATATTTATTTTGAGAGGGAAAGTGAATAATTAAATAATGAAACATTATTTAATTATAGAGGAAAAATGCAAGTTGATTTTTTTAAAATTAAATAATAATTTAATTCAAAAAGTGGTAGGGAAAAGTAAAATTAGTAATTTATTTAATTGTGGAGGAAAAGGATAAATGAATAATTAAATAATTAAAATAATTATTTAATTATAGTAGACAAGATGGTAATAATTAAATAAATAAAATTTATTTATTTTATTTATAGGAGAAAGGACATTAGTGGCGTAATTAATAAATAAATTTATTTAATTAGTAGAAGATTTTATGACATTAAACAATAATTAAATAATTGAATTTATTAATTATCAAGGATGAAAGGGGATCTTAATAAAGTTGTAAGCCTAGGGCAATTTTTAGTGTCTACAACACACACACACACACACACACATCATTAGCAATAATCATCAAAGTGCAATATATATAGCGCTATTGTTATTGTTAATAATAGAGAAGCACTTAAGAGAATAAGGCACATAAAAGAATAAAGGCACATATGATGCACAACTTTAAAGTGTGGTAACCAACACATAAAACAATAGAAGACCAAATCAAACAAAGTTATAAGGCACATATGAATTTGTAACTGCGGTGTATACATTTCAAAGAGAAGTTAACACAGTTTGAAGTATTAAGGAATAAGTCTACCTGCGCTATAAACAAAGGACACCAACTTATGAATGTGGCTCCATTTTGTAAGTGTTTGGGATGCAAAATAAGTTTACAAAATGCGCATGAGTCTGGAAGTAGCCTTGAGACTCAATCAAGAGTAAACTTTGTAGCATTATGTGAATGCATTCGAATTAGGAAGCTTGTTTATAAGCTTACTATTAATTTGACTCAGTAAACGAGTTTTGTTGTCCCTTACAACAAGTTGAATCATCCATTCAAATGGTGAGGATTGTTAGGTACTGCAAACCTGTGAATTAGCTTGGTGAGTCATTGCATGAGGATAGAAAGGTGGTAGAAATATTAACTTTTTTGTAGCCTTCAGTTGCTCACAATTTAGTATAGAGGTGCTCATTCTACTAATTGCTACACTTATCAATCTGATTTCCTTGTGTTGTTCTGCTGCAAATTCTATGCTAAGTGATTTGAGAGTTGCTTGTTGTTTTACATTGGTTTTATTGAGAGATTTAGAGAGAAGCTAATAGAGAAATTTGGGTTGTTTGTAGTGGAAGTTGCAAGCAATCTTGAGCCATTAAGCTAGGAGGGAAGATTATTCAATTAGAGTTTTAAACATGCATGCTAATTTCTACTCCTTTGTTATTATGTTGGAAAGATTGTCTTTTATGTGTGTTTTGATGTTTGCAAGTCTTTTGAAAGTTCTTTGATTGTTTCTTGTATTGGGAAACCTTTCTTTTGGGTTTGTACGTATATAGTTATTTATACTATAATGGGTTTAATATGATTGTATATTATTTATACTATACGTAGAATGTTAGAACTATACGCAGTATGACAATGCTCTAGGTGCGTAGCATAAGATAGAGTTGTATTGTGATTCTTATAAAAAATTCATTTAGACATAAGTTAACGGGAAGGTTATTCCTGGGGTTAGGATAATCCATGAGATAGGGGATAACCTTAGAATATAATACTAATGAGTCAATCCAAATCGAGCAATTAAATATGGTGAATAAATGACCTAATTTGAAGTTACTAGGTGATGAATCTTTGGCCAAAGTAGTGTAGATAGCCAATGTCTACAATGTTAGTTCATTATGTGATCTAATTTACATTCTAGGCCGAAGTAATCATAAATGAGGTAGTAGACATTATGGTAGCTCTAGATATGTAGGACAAATCCCTATGCTCAAAAAAGGCTTTTTGAAGGATGAGGTTACCAAACCAATCTCTTCATTGAAGGGAGGGCCATCTTACCAAGTTTAGTAGATATGCGGGGGACCACAGTAAGTCCATTTGGTTGGAAAAAAATTGCTTGAGTGATGCTTCTCCTCATGTAGTTGGTGGCCAAGATTTGGGAGGACATTTTGGACCTTATTATTTCTAGTTCTTGTAAACTTGTTGAAGCAATGTATGTAATCATGTGACCATCTATATGGAAATTGTAATGTGAAATGTTATCTTGAATATATTTATGTAAAGTTAAATCATACTTATATTATTCAAATGATTCTTTGATTATGCAATGGAAAAGTTTGGGTAAAGTTATGTTTCAAATGATGCATTTATTATTGAATAGAAAATAATTTTTTTATTGCTTATTACATTAGATGCATAGACAATTTATATGTGGGTAAAACTTAGTAAAATTACTGGGTAGAACAATGGGTATGTTACACGTGGTATCAGAGCTACCGGGTTCAACTCTAGAACCTATGTGTTCGCTATGTTTCCAATCCAACATTATATGAGTCTAATGTTTGGAAATTTTTGTGCTAGATGGTGCGTCTCAAGATGACTACGAGAAAGTTAATAATTGGAAATGAGTGCTACCTATGAGCCAAGAAGGAAAGAGAAGCCTTTTCTCAAACCATTGAGGGAGCTAATTTTGACAATGCCATTTGGCTGAGTGATATCGATATTTTCATTCACGCCCTTTTGCGAATCAATCAAGAGAAGAGAAGGATGAAAGAGGCTACCAACTTCAACTTCTTACCTTCTATCTCTCCGGCCAAGTCAAACTCTTTGTCACTTTCTAGGGATATGCTCTCAGAATGTAGTGTTACTCTGGAGTCATGATATTTAGGGATCCTCAAGTTCCTCCCTTAGCAGAAGTTATTGAAATAGCCACAAGTGGTGAATCAAAGGGTTATGTACCTTGAAACTGTGTCTAAGGATGGATTAGAGGGTTATTATCCTTTCAATGATGTATATGAGAAAATTTTTGAGGGTTATACCCCACGAGTTATGTATTAGAAAGTGAATTAGAAGGATATTCTCCCTAAAGAATCTCTAAATAGTCATTCTATGTAAACTCAAGGAAATTGAAATCCTTTTTTATTATAATAAAAATCTTGTCTTGGAAAAAATTATGAATGAGTTTTTTTAGAATTTCTTATGTGAAAGATCTTTTTGGAATATTGTTAGCATTGAGAAAACCGTCACAAATCTAATTAAAATGAAACCTTCAAGTATAACTATTCTTGGAAAAATGGTTAGGACAATAACTAACTTTTGGGGAAGCCAAGAAGTAGGTCAAGGTGTTGAGAATGCTGAAGCTAAGTTGAATTGAATTTTGGTTATCATGGATGAAACTAGAACAAGAATAGGAAACCTCAAACAAGAAGTTAGGGGAATGGAAAGAGAGGATCAAGAAGTCCCAAATAATGAAGAAGAAGTTTCTAACAACGAAGAAGGGGAGAATTCCCACGATCACACTTAATCTAGTGGTCAAGAGAGTGATAGGTCACAATCATATTTTGAGGGAACCAAAAGGAAGCATTTGGAAAGTGAGTTATTATGTGACATGAGAAAGATCACACCACCAAAAATTTGAAGGTGGTACTACTAGAGATGCGATAGAAGCATGGCTTACAGAGATGGAGAAGTATTTCAAAATCAAAATTTACTTCGAGGTCACTAAAGCCATACAAGTAGCATTTCGGTTGGTTGGTTAAGCATCCAACTAGTGGATGTCTAAGAAAATGGATCTTGGGATTAGTTAATTGAGTCTCACATGGAGTGAGTTTGTGGAGATTTTCTGAAAGTGATGGTTGCCCCAACTCTTCTATGACCAAAATATCATTGACTTCCAAAACTTGAGACAGGGTGACTTCTTAGTGAATGAGTATTGGGAGAAGTTCACTCAACTCCTAAATTATGTACATATGTACCAGAAGGATGAGCAATTTTGTATAAGGAAGTTTATCATGGGTCTAAATGTGCAAATAGGTCGTGAGGTAGACATACACGGTCCAACTACCATAGATTTGGTGTTCAAGAAGGCAATTAAGCAAGAACAAAGGCTTAAGTCTATCTCAAAATACCAGGAGAGAAAGAGAAAGAAGCTTGTTTGGACGCAGACCAATCAAGCTCCAAGGAAGCCTAGTGAAGGGAAAAGTTTTCAAAAGAAAGGGGATAAGGTACTCAAAAATAATTAGAGTGAACCAAGGAGAGATCAAAGAGGAAATAACAATAATTTCAACAACTTCAAAAACAATGTTGGTGGAAATGAATATAATTCTAGAAGACCTATGAAAATGAGTAGAATAGAGAAGGGATATTTTACATGTGGTGGGGATCACTATGCGAGTAATTGTCCAAGCAAACCATTTGGGACATAACCACATGGTAACTCTCTTCCACCTCAAAGAGTTGCGTTCCAACAAAGGATTCATGTTGTTGTGGATAATTGAAAAGTGGAGTACTAGATTACTCCAATAGAAGTTTCAAGTACTTTGTCTAGAATTCCCATTTCAATTTAAATAGATACCGGTGCAACATAAAATTTCATTTCTCCTAGAGTAGAAATTCAAATTTCTAGAAAAGTTGGCTACATGAAAAAGTCTTGGGTTGTAGAATATGCAAACTAGACAAGAGTTGAAGTAATTCAATGACTATTCGAAGCAAGAGTTGAACTTCCAAGTTTCTCAATAGAAGTAAATTTGTACATAGCTCCTTTAGGTTCTTATGATGTCATCTTAGGGATGAATTGGTTATGGAAACATAGGGCCAAGGTAGATTTTCATGCTAAAACAGTTGAATTCTTAGAGGATCTAGGTAATTGGGTGTCATTACAAGGAATAGTTTGAGAGGTTAAGTTATGACAAATATCCGTTGTATAGATGCATAGGGAAAAGAAGAAAGGTTGTCAACTCTTTGCAGTAAAAATGGAGAAACTTGAGGAATGTTAGGAATTCATTTCTCAAGATGATATAGTAAATTATGGACTTCAAGACTCCCAAGATGTCGAAGAAAGTGAAATATTGGAACCTAGGAAAACAGATATGGAGAAATATCCTATTTTACATAAGTTTGTGGATGTATTTCAAGAAGAATTACTTGGATTACCACCTAAGAGGATATTTGATTTCTCCATTGACATAGTACTAGAGTTGGAACCTATATTGAAAGTACCTTATAGGATGACCACAACTGAATTAATGAAGTTAAAGGCACAACTAGAAGAGTTGTTGTCTAAAGGATTGATAAGACCCAACATTTCACTCTAGGGAGCACCGGTGATCTTTGTAAAGAAGAAGAATGGTACATTGCGCTTATGTATTGATTATTAGTTGCTTAATAAATCAATGATAAAGAAAAATTATCCGTTGCCATGTATCAATGATCTCTTTGATCAAATGTGAGGAGCGGCAATATTTTCAAAGATTGATCTATGTTCTGGTTATCACCAACTAAGAATCAAGGACGAAGATATTTTCAAAACTACTTTCAGGACTAGATATAGACATTACGAGCTCACAGTCCCACCATTTGGGCTAATGAATGCACCAACAATGTTCATGAACCTAATGAATAATGTATTTAGAGACAGTTTAGATAGGTTTGTGTTGATATTCTTGGATGACATCTTAATTTACTCCAAGAATGAAAAACATCTCAAGCATCTAGAGATCGTTCTCTAAAGATTAAGAGACCATAAGTTATGCAGAAAAATCTTAAAGTGTACCTTCCTCTAGAAGAAAGTATAGAATTTGGGTCACGTAATTTTGGTTGATGAGATTACGATAGATCTAGTGAAGATAAAAGCAATGTTAGAGTGGTTAGAACCAAGAATGTGCCAGAAGTTAGAAGTTTTATGGGTTTGGCTGGGTATTGCCGTAAGTTTTTCACACAAATTTTGAGAATAGCTTTCCCCATCACATCATGGTAAAGGAGGGGGAATAAGTTTGAGTGGTCTGAGAAGTGTCAAGCAACTTTTGACCAACTTAAGGAAAGGTTGACCACAACACCAATACTAAAAGTACCAGATCTAGATGGTAACTTTGTAGTTATTATGGATTCATTTGGAAAAGGACTGGGTGGAGTATTAATGCATGAGGGGCAAGTCATAGCTTATGAATCAAGGAAGCTGAAACCCTATGAACAAAATTATGCTTCACAATATTTAGAGTTAGCAGCAGTTTTCCATGCATTACAGATGTAGAGACATTATCTGTTGTGAAAACCATTTGAATTGAAGATTGATCATCATGGTGTAAAGCATTTGTTTACTCAACCCAATATGAATGCATGAAAAAGGAGATGGTTGGAGTTGATATCTGACTATGATTTCAACATTAGTTATATCAAGGGAAAAGAGAATTGGGTTGTCGATGCCTTAAGTTGTAGGAGGCATATCTCCTCTATGATATCAATCCAAATTGACTTCAAGGATCAAGTGTTGCAAAAATATAAAGGTGATGAGGTCTATGAGAAAGTTAGGTAAGAAATTGTGGACATTCCAAAAGATTGAAGGTACGAGGAATATCACTTTGAACATAATGGATTATTGAGATTTAAGGGAAGGATTTATGTACCTAACATTGGGGAATTAAGGAGCATAGTATGGAAAAAAGTTCGCAATCCACCATATTCAGGATATCCTGGTGTAACTAAGATGTTAGTCGATGTAAAGACATTATATTTTTGGAAGGGTATGAAAGGGGATGTAACGAGATTTGTAGCAAGTTGTGTAGAGTGCCAAAGAGTGAAGGAAAAGCATCATCATCCCTTAATATATTGTATCAACATGAAGTTCTAGAAATTAAGTGGCAAGTTATTAGCATGGATTTTGTGCAAGGTCTCCCCTATGTCAAGGAATAAGCACAAAGCCATTTTGGTAGTGGTTGACAATCTTACAAAGGTAGCTCACTTCATACTAGGGAATCTGGCTGATGGAGCTCCTATAATAGCATGAAATTTTATTCAAGAGAATTAGATTGCATGGGATTCCTGAAAAGATCATTTTTGATAGGGATTCTAGAGTGACATCTAGGTTTTGGAAAACCTTGTTTACTTAGCTTGGGACACAACTAAACATAAGTCTTGCTTATCATCTAGAAACATATGGAAAAATTGAAAGAGTGAACTAAGTATTAGAAGATCTACTAAGGATGTATTGTATGGATCAACAATACAAGTGGGAGAATTATCTACCTTTGGTAGAGTGCATATAATAACTCCTATCATTCTATGATCAAGATGAATCCGTTTGAAGCATTATATGACACGAAGTGTTGAACTTCTATTAGTTGGGATAAATTGGAAGATAAGATAATCCTTGGGCCAAAGATGTCAGAAATGGAGGAATAAGTTGGAATTATCAAGCAAAGGTTAGCAAAAGCTAAAGATAGGAAGAAGAGTTACACTGATTATAAATGAGTACCTAGGAATTTCATAGCAGCGGATAGGGTTTTGTTGCGAGTTAAAAATTGCAAGAGTTCTATCAAGTTTGGAAAGTCATCCAAAATAGCTCCATGCTACGTTGGACTTTTTGAGGTTCTTGAAGAAATCAACCATGTCATGTATAGAATTTCCTTGTCACCAGCTCTTGTCAGGATGCATAACATCTTTCATGTCTCATATCTTAAAAAGTATATACTGGGTGATAACCATGTTATTGATTGGAATGCTTTATAGTTGCAGGACCTAGGGGTGATGACAATCGAGCCTCTCAAGGTGCTCAAAACACGTAAGCTCCACTTGTGCAATAGAGAGGTTCTGCAATGCAAGGTCCAGTGGGATCAGTATGTAGAAGATCCTGCCACATAGGAAGATATTTTATGAAGACATTTTCTCCAGCATCATACAAGACTTATGTTCAAATCTTAATGTTAAGATTTTATCTCTTGAATCAATAAATTATGACTAGAATAAACTATAGGAGAAAGCAACGACACTTTCATTTGAACAACATGAACCAAATCATTCCAAAGTGTATGTTGTTAAAGAAATAATCCAAAAAGAGGAAGCCAACAATAAGAGTTTGAATTTTGTTCGTTCAAGAGGGTGTCGTGTTAGACATTTATCTAGGATAGAGGCCCACATAGCATCATAAGTCATGCTTGCACCCAAGCATGAAGTTGCAGCTGAGGAAGGACACATTAAACTTACCTATGCACTTCAAGATAGTAGTATATATGATAAACATGAAGGGATAAGTGAGTTTATTTAACCATTCATGAAGCATTGCAATGGTTTATAGAATATCTATTTGTGTTTCATCTCCTCTCAGTGGTTTATGATCATGTAAAAGATCCTATGTTGGTCAGAAAGAGAAGTTATTTTGCAAAACCAATTAATGAATTTATTTGAGCATCACTACTGTTGGTTATTATAGGTTAGGATATGTGTTATTTCTTGCTACTAAGTGTTGTTGCACAAGATTTTAAGTGTCTTTTCTCTAAGTGCTTTATGCACAAGTTGTTTGTAGTAGACTCTTTTCAATTGGAGCAAGTTGGCAACAATGTTTTTGATGAAGCAAAAAGTTTTTATTCTTTAATCCATATGAAGACTCCATTCCCAATGAATGTATGTGGGTAGTTGGTTAGTTATTCAGCAAAAAAAAACCCCTTTGAGATTGCTAAAATGTTACCTAATTTCTTTGAAAAATTAGAACACAAAAAGAAGTAGAAAATATTTTATGCGAAATCAACAAAGAATGCAAAAATATTAGAGTTCACTAACTTCAAGGAAGTCAAAGGGAAAAGGACTACAAATATCTTATCCACAGAGGATAAGGATTACAAATATCTTATCCACAACTTAGGATAAGGATTGCAAATATCTTATTTACAAAGGATATGGATTACAAATATCTTATCCATAGAGGATAAGGATGAAAACTCATAAAATAAGATTGACAAGTCATAAAACAAAAAGGTGAATCTCATCCACAGGGGATAAGGATGACAACTCATAGGAAAAATATCTAAAGTCAACATCAATTTCTGAGTTCTAGCTCTCAAAATCTACAAATAAAAGGCCCATGCTTTGTTGTGGGATTGAAAAAGTTTATTGCGATAAAGTGACATTAAGTCCTTGAATTTTTTTGGTCAAAATTAGGTCTTTGCTTCTGTAATTTTCTTCATTGATTGCATGTTTAACCTTGTTTCACTTTGAAATAATGGTTGATTGTATGCTTGTGATGTAATCTTTTATTATTTTTTTAGAAAACAATCATTATAGCAGCCTTCAATGAATCAAAGATCAACATTTTTTCCTTTACTTGTTTTAATTTTCTCCGTGTATGAAAAAAAACAAGTATTAGTATGAGTTCTATGACTCCTTAATTGTTGATGTTCTAAGTTTACCTCTAAATTATTGTGTGAAACTTTATATTGAGATTTATAAGTTGTGTTACTGAAAAGAAGTAGAAATCAACTATATTTGGTGTACCACTTTCTTTTTTGTTTTAGATTCAGATTAACATTTCTTTCTTATTTATTTTCTGAGCAAAGATCTTTAATTAGAGTTAGTTTTTAAGGTGATTTATCAAGGGGAAGCCACCCTTTAATCAAAAGTTGACCTCAAATTTCATGAGTCCCACAATTCAAGAGGTCATCCCATATTTCATAGGATAGCTAGATTCAAGATTCAACATGGTACATATTCCAGTTGATAACAATACTTATTTATTACAAATTTATGATGTAAATATTAATTTGATTACCCTACCATTTTGTTTTATTTCTTGTCTAGGATCTTAATGGATTGCACGAAGCAGAAACAAAAGATAATCTTTATCCCCAACTCCTCTCCTAGAATGACATCAAATGTTAAAACATGTTATTTAGCTCTGTTGGTAGTTCTCAAGCTTGATTGTCTTTTCTCTATAGTTTTCCTTATTAAATTTTAGCAACCTTAGTGGAATGTAATTGCCTCATAGATATGATTTAGTCATTTAGATAAACCATTCTTGTTACCTACAACTATCTTTGTAAGTGCAATTTGCAGTTCTCTTGTCAAGCACTGCTTATAATTGAGATGCCCAACACTCCTTTCAGTAGATATAGGATAGCTATTATTTTTTCTCTCTTGGTGGTTGTTACATAACCATTACGAGCAACATATTTCTATTTCTATTACTAAAGCTCAAATCTTGTAAATGTCTCTCGCCTCCTTTCTGTCTAGGTTTAAGATCTCAACTTAAACTACTTGACACCATTACAATGCATATTGAGAATTATTCTATGTCTTGTTCATGGAATTTGTGTTGTTATTCTGAATTCCTTTTAACACGATCTTGAAATTTGAAATTGTAAAATTTTCATGTTATTTTTGGTCTTGTAGCATTTGGCAAGTTGATTTCTTAGATTGTTGTCATCTCATGTTATGGAAAGAGGCTGTGAGGCTTCTAAGATGGTGGAGATAGAACACTACTACCATTGGTAGGGAGTAAAATGGACTCCACATCAACATTATTGAGGTCATCAACTTTGCTTTGTGATTGAGCTACTTGGACTTCTCTATACAGATTGTTAGGTGCATGTGATCTAAATGGATTATCCAAATAAAAATCTAGGTATATTGCCAAGCCCATTTTTATTGTTTGTGGCAACACCAACTAATGTTTCATGGTCTATAGTACTTTCAAATACACTCTCAAGTTTTGTTAAATCTCCAAGATCACCAATCTATATCAAGTCTCCCTATATGACTTGATAGGTTGCTCTTGTGTGGTCTAGGGGAAGCACTCCATGGAAGGTAGGGCACCATCTTATGAGCTAAATTGAACCGTTAAACTTGAAACTATACAATTCAACTGGAAAAAGGTAAAGATTCACGTGGAAGCACATCAATTTCAACTTCCATAACATTTCTATAGGGCCGGGCTTAACCGAAACACTCTAAGGGTACACTTAGGTGGCTAGGCCCACAATCTTTTTAAACTCGTGACTTTCCCATTTTTACCAAAGCCATTTCCATTCGTGGGTACACTGTATCTGCTCTCGGAAATAATTATGCATTTCATTTATAATCCCAAATACAACACAATGGAGGAGGATATTATAAAATGCATAAATGGTAGGTAGCTTAAAATGTATTAGCCCTTTTACTTATAAAACAACCATAAGAATGTTAATCTTTGGTTATATTTAATATCCTATGAGATTATTATTTTTAATTTTTCATATTTTAGATTTTTAATAATTATTAATATATTTTTAATTTTAATTTTTAAATAAATTTATTAATTATAAATTATTCATAATTGATATTTAATAAGATTTTAATATTAAGTATTTTTTTTAATTTTAATTTTTGAGATAAATATATTAATAATAAACTATTTATATTGATGTTTATCAAGATTTATTTTAAAGATTTTTAGATAATAATAATAATAATAGATAATCAACACTCAACAATAATTAAAAATAAAAAAAATATTTACTAATAATAATAAGAACATTAATAAAAAATTATAGTTCAAAATCAATTATAATTAAAAATTATAATTAAAATTATTAAAATAACTAATAGTAAATTATTCATTATTAATTATTTAAAATTAAAAAATGAATTACACATAATAATAATAAGAACATTAATAAAAAATTATAGTTCAAAATCAATTTTAAATAATAATTTTAATTAAAATTATTAAAAAATAGTCAATAATAAATTTTTAGTTATTAATTATGTAAAATTAAAATTCATCAAAATAATTTATAATTTGACATTCTAGACCCAACGGGGTTTGAACCTTGGTGGCAAGAACAACAATGCCACCTATAAACCATCATACCATGCCAATACTGGCCCTTTGTCTTGTCTCATTATTCATATTGATGTTTAATATTTTTTTAGTTTTCTCCATCAAGCTCATAATTACATGCACATACAATAAACTATAGTTTAGTTACCAACCTTGGTCTTGTGTTAGTATTCATATTGAGTTTAATAAATTTATTAATTATAATTTTTTAATAATTCAATATTTAATATAGTTGGCTTGGGTAGTGGGTTTGCTCCCCATTGGTCTCGTGTTTGACTCCACTCTCGGGTTTAAGAGGTGGGACTTGCAGGCAGGGGATCTCACTCGTAGGGACTAGTCTCACCCAGGTACCCAAGGTATGGGTTGTTGGGTCGTTGAGCTGGGTCACATGGACACCTCTATTCTATATATAAAAAATATTTTAATATTAAATATTTTTCCAATTTAAATTTTTGAAATAAATCTATTAATAATAGATTATTCATATTGATGTTTAATAAGATTTATTTTAAAGATTTTTAGATGATAATAATAATAGATAATCAACAATCAATAATAATTAAAAAAAATACTAATAATAAAAATTAATTAATAATAATAAACTTAATAATAAATTATTAATTAAAATTAGTAATATAATCAATAGTAAATTAAAAAAAATTAATTACACATAATAATAAAAAAAACATTAATTAGTTAGAAATCTTAGTCTTGTCTCATTATTCATATTGATTATTGATTATCTATTATTATTATCATTTAAAAATCTTTAAAATAAATCTTATTAAACATCAATATGAATAATATATTATTAATAGATTTATTTAAAAATTAGAATGGAAAATATATTTAATATTAAAATCTTATTAAATATCAATTATGAAAAAATTATAATTAATAAATTTATTTAAAAATTAAAATTAAAAATATATAATTATTTTCAATAATATTAGTTTTTAATAATTTATTGAACATAATAATTATTAAAAATAAAAAATGTAAAAAACCGTGGACTCTAGTTTAAATATAACAAAAAATTAATATTCTTATGGTTGTTTTATAAGTGAAAGGGCTAATACATTTTGAGGTACATATTATACCTTTTATAATATCTTCCTCCCTTGCGTTGTCTTTGGGATTATAAAGGAAATGCTTAAATCTTTCCGGGAGCAGATAGAGTGTATCCGCGAATGAAAATGACTTCAGCCAAAACAAAAAAGTCACGGGTTTAAAAAGGTTGTGGGCCCGACCACCTAAGTATACCCTTAGAGTGTGTCAGTTAAGCCCGGTTGTTCTATAGCTTACACAACATTGTAACATAATTTGTATGTTTATGCATATGATTTATCAAGTTTCTTGGCATAGTGACAACATAGTCTAGCATAGATGCAACAAATACAGGATGAACATATATATGATCTTTGGGGTTAGCTCACTCAAACTTGACTATCGCTTAGGTAGTTGAGGTCATTAGTTCAAGTCTTGATTTGCTCGTGGTGCAAATGAGGGTTTGTTGCACATCACTCAAGAGGTTATAGGAAGGGCTTGTCATATAAAGAGCCAAACTCCTAGTCATTGGGCTAATCTCTCAATTTCTCTCGGTAAAAGAAAGAAAAAAGAAAAAAAAAACTGAACATCAATATATCTCTCTCAACAATATGCCATGTGCAAAAGACACAATAATAAGCTTTTCTTTCCTAGTTCAAATATACTTCAATGTCCTTTTTTGTGACCAAGATTTATTGTCTTTGATTTATTGTTAATGTTGCTTATGTACATAGAACACATTTAGATTCTCATATTTTAAAGTGTTGTTTCCTAGATATCTTCTTGTACTCTGAACAATATGTACTTGAATTGCCCTTAGATACAAATTGACAACCAATAGAAGATAATAAATTGACATAATTGTTTTAATAGTTTGTTGGAGAGTTGACAAAATTGTGTGTTATCAAGTGTGTATCGATGAAGCTCTACAAAAGGAGCCAAATTACTTGGAGGATTTCAACAATATGACATCTACAAAGCACACATATATAATCTTTTCTTTCCTAGTCAAATACATTTCAATGTCTTTCCTTGTTACCAAGATTTATATTTAATTTATTGTTAATGTTGTTTATGTACATAGAATACATTTAGGTTATCATATTTTAAAGTGTTGTTTCCTTGATATCTTCTTGTAGCCTAAAAAACATATACTTGAATTTCCCTTAGACACAAACCAATGACTAATATGAGATAACAAATTGACAAAATTGTTTTAATAGTTGCTGAGTATAAACAAAATTGTGTGTTATCAAGTGTGTACAGATGATAAAGCTCTACAAAAGGATCCAAATTACTCGGAGGACTAAAATTTTTGTGTGATTTGTTAACTAATGAATTTGAAACTCTTGAATGAGACAATAAATTTTTCATTTTTCAATCAACTTCACACCATTTATAGTGCTTAGCATGGCCATAATTTGATGATTCCCAAGTACCACTTAAATATTTAACATTATCAAGTGAAGTGAGAATTATTTTTAAACATTAATATCCATTTTGAATCACATTCCATTATACATCATTAGGATGAAAAGAATGAATTGTACATGTTGCATTCCACTTATGCTCTCTAAATAAAAGTGGGAGAGAGGGTGGAGTAAAGAACAAGACACAAAATGAATAAAAAATCAAGGAAAGAGCTCAAATAGACAAAGGATATAGACAACTAAATACACTAGACAAAAAGGGTCAATACTATATCATTATAAAAAATAATTTTTGAAGACATATTTTAACTATCCTAAAGATAAATAATATTTAATGAGAAATTGATAAAAAATAAGAAATGATTGTTATTTATCTCCTATATATAGTCATTCATTATTTTTCTTATTATTATCAAATTTTCATTATATATTGTTTTTCCTTAGGATAGTTAAACTATGTCTGAACATAAACCTTCATTGTTATTTCTAATGTTATTATTTGACTATTTTTGTCTCTAATGTTTAGTTTTCTTTATTCTTAGTCTATTCTGTTTATTAGTTTTATCTTTCATTCTTTGCTCCGCTTAGTCCTCCAATTTTGTTTATAGAGCATAACTGGTATGTAGTTTACCATTCATTCTCTTCATCTTGATGATGGATAATGGAGTATGATTTAAAAATTTAACACGAAAAACTCACACACAATTACCTAGAAGTTGATTACTATTATGAAATGTGGAATTCCATATCTATTATTTATATCCATTATCTATTATGTCAAGACTATAGACCCAACTACTACATCATAACTGACCTATGGGACTTGTTTCCTTGATAAAGAGATTGGGAGTAGGGGTCTTATAAACCTATGCCAAACCTCTAAATTATCCTTTAGCACAACTCTTCACTCTCCGTTAAGATATAAATTACTCAATTTAGATAGTTGCAACCACACAACTACATGCAAACACAAATATATGATGCTAATAAGGGTACTACTTGCCATTTGGAAGGAATTTTCATTGCACCAGTTTACATATATAATACACTTTTGAAAAAAAGAAAAATTCTCAAAAACCTAATGAGGTAGTCCAAATATCATTCCATGAGATCCCCTTATGCACAAGTACATTGTAACTAGTTAACATACTTATCCATGTAGCAACACCAAAGCCACTAAAAATTTGATACTATATATTGATCTTTGATACTTAGAAAATTTTGATGGGTTTTGAAGGGGAAACAAGCAAATCTCATAGTGAGAAATTTTATGACATGTAAACAACCAAAAAATCAAAACTCGAAAAGGGAACACTTCAACCCACTTTGGACTACTTTGGCTAGGCACAAGGCACAATTCATGCAAGGTGGCCCATGTAAGATCTATCTAATTGATTATCATCTAGGTGAAGGATTAATGTATGAACATGAGAAAGGATTTGAGAAAAAAGGAAACTGCAAATTTGTGTCTCAACACTAACTTGCACTAGTACCATGTTAGAAATTAAGATATTAGGTTACTAATCATTACAAATATAATATAAAATAAATGAAATGAGAATTACATGATGCATAATTTAAAAAGATACACAATATATAGATGGGAAAACCCCTTATAAGCAAAAGATCTCTGTGAAGCATCACTCCATTATAAAACACACACAAAATTATCTTTAAATTTATGGATAATATTCGAGGATATCACTTCTCCTCACTTAAACATAACCAATAGTACCTCTTGTGCATAGTGATAGAATTCACTATAATTCTCTAAACTATGTATATTTCTTAATGAGATAAGCTTCTTGAATATAAAAGGGGTGAAAAAGTACCTAAATGGATATTAGTCACACCTATTCAAAACTACCATTTATTTAAATAATTAATAATCTAATAGCATATTAGATTATTATTAAAAGGTATCTAATTTATAAAGGATATAATAATCATAAATTTTATAACCTTATATTAGAATAATATATAATGCTATAAGGGTAAGACCCCTAATAACTTTGTGTTCTAACAAGTAGTCCATTAATATTTCAAACTAGTCATTGTAAATTTTACCAAAATAAAGATTTTGGTGAATATTCCCTATAAACTAGTAGTCCAAATTTTATAACATCCATATTTATGGTATATTCCACTAAATTCTTTGATAAACCACCATGATCACTTAAATCTAGGTTTGTGCTATACAACTATTGGTTTTATAGAATGGTAAATTAGTTTTTTCTCAAAAGGTGGTTTAATGAAAACTAGCAATGATATTGGCATCTTAAGAGCATATTCTATCATATAAGGAGTATTCTATCACATTGCTTTAAATATTGATGTAAGTATGATTCTATTGTAACATCATTATACTTTACCCCTAATTTTTCCCCTTCATAGTTGAAATTTTCCCTTTTGTACCTAATTTTCAAAGGATCATATCTTGGGCATACACACTCCTTATTCAATGTTTTTTCTTTATTTGAGATATTTTTTTATATAATTCATGATGGTGTAAGCAATTTTTTTATTTTGATGAATAAATTATTCCAAAATTATAGAATATCATAGGTTTTTATGCACATTTCTCATATTAAGACCTTTTAGGGCTTTGTTTGGGCTTACAAACCTCATATTTAGATACAATTTTTTAAAATTATAATTTTTTAAAATCTCTACATATTAGTACTATTGATTATTTCTAATTTTCTTATAATATTGTAAGATGGTGAAATGGGATCTAAGGTAAAAACAACCTAAATCACTCATTCCATCATAAACATTGGGGACACAAAAAATAACCAAGGGACACTATTTGGTTGATGTCCTCAAATGAGAGCCAAAAAGTTGGTAAGGGTTTTGGTCCCCTTTTTGTTTGATGATGGGATGTGATGATTTATTGGAAGATGTAGTGAACTAAGTGAATTAAGGCTAAAGTGATAGATTGTTACAAAATTTGGAAAACATAGAACATAAAGAAAGAAATAAAAAGCATATTTGAAGAGTGCAAACAAAGAAGAATTTGTAGTTCAAATTTGGAGCAAAACTGATAGGATTGGGGCATTAGGCACCCTAGTCCAAAAGTGCTAAATTGTAGGGTTTGAAAGATGGTACAAGTACAATAGTTTCTATAGGTCTTTGATTGTGAAAACCCAAGTTTGAAGTCAAATAGTTTGTGAATAATCACCTTTCCCTAATTTGATGATCTAAGAGGTGAATGAATTCTTGAACTATGGTTTTGAAGCCTTGAGATCTCAAATCCACTTAAATCTACTTCAGACCAGTAACTTGGTGGTACTAGTAAAATTTTTCCTTTTGATATTTTCAGGTGTTTCTAATGTTTGGTAAAAGACTATTTTATAGGGGTATCTCTGAAATTTAATTAGGGGTTTTTACCAAAATTCCTAAGCCATGGAAAAAACCCTTGCACTTGTATTCTAATTTTGTGTTGACTACCTACTTGAATTATTTAGTCCTTTAAGTTATAACCTTGTAGCCTTTGTTTCATATTTTTACCGGCCCCCTTTCCTAGAGCACTAGATATAGCTATTATCATCATGTGCTTTTAAAGCCTTTTAAAAATCTTGTGCTTTACTTGGTCCCACTGAACATGTGGCATCATTTCACATAGCCTCTTCAATTTGTAGGAGCATCTCATGTTATTATTTTTCTTTGTGAGAGCATATGAAATACTCTTCTATTCCCTAATGTGGTTGACATGTATGGGTTGTAGGCTAATCAAATCATGGGTCTTCTTTTTGCATGGTAAGTTAAGTTTTTTCATGAAGTCCCTTTTCATCGTGCTCCAACAACCCCCTTTTTCCTAGTAACTTAAGTTATTTGTAAGGGCACATGATTTAAATATCATTTAAGTTACCCAAAGAAAGGCTTGTTGAGGGTCCCACTTTTATCCTAGTTAGCACTAGGTGTTGGCTTGTGGTTAAATCACACTAGTTATATGCATCATAGATCCTTTTATTTCAAAGAAATACTCTTCAAGAACAATCAAAATTATTATTTTGTACCATAAGCATAAATAATTCCTTTTCGCACAAGCTTTAACCTTCATGGAGTAATGAAAAGTTGAGCTTTTCTTCTCCCAAATTCTTGAAATCATGCCATGTGTCTTATTTGGTTTATCTTTAATGTTTCGCAAGGAAAGAACCACTGGGGAAGCCTCAAAGATATTCTATTTGTTCTTCCGAACCCCCAAAATGGTGGCACGTGTCCTAGAGCTATGTAAAGAAAATTAAGTTTTCTCTTCGTAGAAGGGATTTCAATTTTCCGCAATCACCATCAATCTTCGGTAAATCAACTGTCCATATGTAAGACCAATGTGTTCAAGCATTTCATGACATTGATGACATATTTGATCTCTATCTATCCAATTTTCTAAGTAAATTGGCTTAATTACATGTTTCTAAATCATTCAAGATATAAAGTGAATATTGTAGAGAAAATTTGTTGCAGATTTCTAGGCGAATTAGGGCTTTTGGTGAAATTTCTAGGGTTTTTGGCAAGTTTCAAATAGTAAGTAAATTTAAACTCTCTTTCTGTATTTTTGCATAAAAAATCTTGTGTTTTTTAATTACTAGAATTAGAAAGTGAATTACGGTTTTGGAAAAGTAGCGAATTGTTAAAATTTTAAAAGAATTCTTTGCAAAAGTTTTAAAATTTTTAAAACCCTAGTTTGCATGCCCTAGTACTGAATTGAATTAGCCATGGACGGATCTTTGAGAGGAATTAAAAGGGGTTTGGATGATGAAATTATGATTTAATTACTAGGGTCTACAAAGATACCTAGGGTTGGTCAAGGATAAAAGTTATAATTTTATGAGATAAGATTGTAGACAAGAACGATTGTTGTAGGGATGCCATAATTCCTATTCATGTCTATGCACTGTTTAATTATTGGGATTGGGGAAATTAGTATGCACTAATGTTTTTTATAAATTTTGACCTAATTATAGTTGTAGCTAGGGCATAAATTCCCAACACTAGGGGTATTGCTAGTAGAAAGGGTGCTACTCTTTTAACATTGGACAAAGATATTATCTATGAAGTTTTTAATTTGGATATGAATGCTCAACTATCCATTGATTTAGGGGCATTGATGATCCAAGAATATTAGAGACTAAGGGATAGTTATAGGGTGAAATGGCTACCTAGTCTTAGATCAAGAGGGCCTAGCAGGAAATTAAAATTTTTACTATTGGTGGACTTGAACCTTTTAATTATTAAATTTTTGAGGACTACAAGTTTCATAAAACCTATTTTTCCTTATGTCAAGTATTAGGGATAGATTGCAAAACCCAAATGCTAGTGAACTTGATGGTGTTGGAAGTTGGCATCCAAAGTAGAGATGTTAATAGGCCATATGATTATGCAAGATATGTTGCAGATGAAATCCATAAATAATTGAGTTCTCTTAGTAAGGATTGCAACATTGTTCATTTTAAATGGTATTTCTTATTATGCCATATGTTACTTTATGATGGGAGGAAAATATGGTCACCTCAAATGAAAATAAGGGCCTTTAATGAGCAAGGGTTCATGCTCCCTATTTAGGAGTGGATGCATATTTGGGATAGAAAACATGATGTAACACCTCGCCACATACCCTAGAGGACACACACTAAGAACCTGAGGCGGAACCATATATTTTTTTTGAAAGGTGCAACATTCACTTGTATGCGATTAGCATTAAAATTAAGTTTTCTAGTCTAAGTCCTCTAGGGTCCGCAACAACATTACTTTTCACCCATCTAAAAATTAACATGTAACCTTTAAGAAACATTACAATAATCAAGTACTAACATCATTACGAAAATTGCATCAAAATATTTCATTTATTTGAATCATCAATAAAGTACAATCATAACATGTTTACATGGAATTAAATTGATTCAAATCATTTAATTACAAATACAATGCCAACTAAATCTAGTCCATTACATAATAATGTTCTTCATTAGATACATCAATACATTTACATTCTAAAAAAAATTATCTCCACAATTTCCAATGAGGCATGAACATCAAACATGAAACATCAATGTGGTACAATACAAATACAAGTATAACAAATCTTGTGGGTCGGTACAATGTTGAAGTCCACAGATCAAGAGAAGTTGTCATGACACGCATAGGATAAGGGAACCCAATGGATATCAAAACATGTTCCACCCAACCACGTGGAACCCGAAGGCCCACCCCCCGTGCTAGGAGATAGCAAAGGTTCCCATCATCACTGACAAACATGCACAAGGCTAACATGACAAACACGAACAAGTAGAACAACATCAATGATATTACACCACAGAAGGAAAAAGGTACAAGACAACATATGGTTGACATGATAATGTTGAACAATTATGGACCAATAACAATAACAAACAAAACACTTCCAGAGGCATAAAATCAACTAATGGGATGTAAAGAACCAAGGGAGTACAAAGTTGTCATAAGAGGGAGTGTCATTGCACAATTTGCTATGGGTTACCCTGGCGTAACCTTCCTAGGCTACCAGACCCCCATCTTGGGTTACCTTGGCTACCTCTACTAGTCGTCAGACCCCCATACAAACTATGCAGGACCAACTTACCTTCCAAACGGACTAGGTAGTTGGTCTTTCCATTCCAGGCCTTTTCAACTCATCTCAAGCCTATACGAGCACTTGAGCAATGAGCAAGGCATTATCTTATCTTGATTAGTGTTTTAACTACCCAATTCCTCCTAATTAATTAATCAAATTATCACTTAATTAAACTCTTAGTTACCCTAGTGCCCCTTTGTGTGTTAGACCCCCATTAAGAGCCACTCCCTTACTGACAACTAGGAAACCAATAAAATCAAGTGCTAAGCCACTTGCACAATCTTAAAACTCATAATCAATACAACATGGTGAGGCATATCCTTCCCGCTTTCAAGTTACAAACTCCAATCAAAAGGTGAACATACTGTGCGAGGCTAATAGGCATCACATACATGCTCAATGCAAACACAAAAGCAATTATCTCCAAGATTTAACATATTCTCATCAAGAAAAGAATCTCCCCTAGCCTCTGGAAGACTCCTATTAATCACTTCCATAAGGATTACACATTCTAACAAAACCCACATTCATACCAAACAATGACTATTCACTTGTTTCCACTACCACTCAAAATCATAAGAGAGCATAGAGACATGATGGAATTATGAGACATTCATTTTATGATTAAAGATAAATCATCAAATTCAAAGGTAATTCTTATATTCATCACTAACTTCTTTTATCTTTTACGCTTTATCAATCTTTCTAAGAAACAATACTTTTTGATTTACACAATTAAATACAATACTAAAAAGGTATAAATCATGTACTAATTAATTACAATACATCTATGTAGTTTCCATAAACTTTGCACATATCAATACATACATATCTCAATTTATTTATAATTATCTATTATTTACTTACTTGTTTACTTATTTTCATATATAATTTAACCTAAAAGTAATTTAAGAGAATGAAAGGAATTATATGCATTTAATTATACTATTCCTACTTACATAGTATATTATTTATTTTTCCCTAGAAAGGAGATAATCTAAGGGAAACCTATTTACTCTAACTTAATTTAGTTTAAAAGATTCCTTGTACAAAATATACTTCCTTAACTTTATTTAAGGGATAACTTAAATTAAGGACTTCCACATTGACTTTCCTTTCTTTTTAAGACTTTAAGGGCTTAATTTATATATTTTACTCTATTTTAAAGGTTACGTTATAAAGTGAAGCATTCCAAGACAAATGACTAGGATCTTCTATTCCTTTAAAACTTATACGCATGACAAGAAAAGCTCACCATTTTAAAGGGCCTTGAATTTCTAAATGCATAAAATCTTGGTTTCAGCTCAAGTTAAGCTTCTAATTCGATATATAATGATGGAAGGAAACCATGCAAACAAAACCATTACATTGAGATGTATAGCGGTGGAAGGTTATCGATACCAAAACGACTCAACTAGAGAGGGCCGACAAACTATAGGTTTAACTAATGGATGCCTCAAGATTCGAGCGGTTGAGGGAATAAGGATTAAATTATCAGTGCTTTATGGCACGAACTAAACAGAAGATACAAGAAGCCAACTTCGACTTCTCAAGAACTCCTCTCAATGTTAAATAATGTTAAGGAAATTTCCCCTAGATTCAAGGATTCGAAGCCAATCAACATGCAATCCATTGATTTATTTCCACAGTCGATCTGCTACAAAGGAAGAGTCTGAAAGGCATAGAGAGCTACGTTGGTGATTCAGGAAAACTTCAGCTTACAAGGTTTATCCAAACATACGTCTATAGTCACATAAGCCAGCGCAGAAGATCATGGAACCGACAGCCATACAATAAATTCGTTCCAATCGTTTTGGCTAATGAAAAGATAGGTGCATTAAAATGCAGCCTACACTGACATAGTCCACCAAGGTTACTTAACAAGATTATCAAGTAAATTTATTTATTAGATGAATCCCCATCTAAAACGATAAAGGGAAGGAAAATGATAAAGTCAATGTCTTAGCAAACATGATATGCATCATCAGAGCATTTTGAGAATGATGGTGGGTGCGACCTAAGCAAGGAGCAGGCGTGGCAAGCATAGTCAAGCAAGCTATATAAATGTATACTTTGTTCATAACTAAAGGAAATTACACTCTCTTAGGCACTGATAAGGAAGGAAGAACATGGAACGGAGGACAGGGTAGCAACCTAAACATAGTAGGTGAATGAGTATAATGGCAGCGAGTACCCATGGGGCTGCCTATAAAGGATAAGCATGGCATAATCTTAAAAGAACGACATTGAATGGAATATAATCTCGAACTGGTATAATCTAATTTATGGAGTTGCATCGACATGAGATGAATCTATATCAAATAAAACTTACAGGCATGGCAAATAAAAGAGGTACATACTTGGCAGACATTTCAGGAGCAAATGGTTGAGAGGTAAGACATGCGAAATGATAAAATAAGACACATATAGTTGATAAAAGTAAACCAAAGCCATAGTATTGAGACATTCCACTAATTTACCATTTTTGTTTTTTTTTTAAAAAGAAGGGTTTTAATAGAGGTAAGAAGCAATGGAACCTCGAATATTTTGGTAGATTACACTGAGTTAATGTTGGAGCTGGGTTTTCCAAACAATCTCTATCAATAGCCTCAACAAATTCTTTTCCAACACCTCGAATTCCAAAGCCTCTAAAGCGCTCTTAATCCCTACAACCTATGTACAAATCGCCAATTCCAATATTTTCAAGCTTTTTGAACCAGTTTTCCAGAAAAATCCCCCCAACTCGATTTTCACGGCAAGCATCCCAGATAAAGGAATTTCCCCCAAAACAAAAAACTTTTTGTTCCCCTCGAGAAAAGCCCCTAAAAAGGCCTTTTTTTTCAAAAATCTGAAACTGAAGAAGAAGATTCCTTGCTTTAATTTTATTTTTAGTCAGTAAATTTAATTTTTCAGCTGCATGCATTGGGTGATTGCCATGCCTCAATTTTAGAATAAAACTGACTTAGTTATTCACCTGTCTATTAATTGCAACTTTCCAATTTAATATTTTATTTCATATTTTATCATTTTAATATATCTTTTAACCTTTAATTGCCAAATACTTGTCATTTAAAAATCATCTTTTAATATTCTATTTTTCTTCCTTCCACTTCGAATTAAATTTTCATTTTATTATAACATTAGTTGTAAAAGCATTTATTTCAATATTTCTTTTAAATCGTAAAGTTTAATTTATTAAAATCAAACAATTACTTTTATATTATTTATTTAATTTGTTCATCCATTACAAAAGACTTCGACTAAATTATCTCCATGACTTGTTAATTTTGATGTTTTCTATCTAAATGAAGCAAATAAACAAGGCCCGCACACATGAATCATCAATAAGGACACACAACGCGGAGGGGCATTACACATGAGGCTGCCAATTATTATATTTTTGAGTACTATTTTTCAGAGGTGTCCTTAGAAATTTAGGCCAGGCTATTGATTGGGGATTGTTAGATGAAGTGAGAAGGTTCTTAAGGTCTAGGGAGCTTAAACTAGAGCTAGGGTTTGATCATAATTAGGGAGTTGGGTTCTTTCATTCATATTCTACAATCATTAGAGTTTGCAGTTCCCTAGTGGCTCCCCACATCCTACCAAAATTAGTTCCAAACATAATTGCATACCTAGAAATCATGTGACAAATGAATGAGGAGAATAAAACCCACTTCATGAATTACAAGAACAAATTTTTTCCCCCAATCTTATATTCTCAGGCTTCATGGTAACAACTAGAGAAGGGTTGAAACTCATTTTGAATAAATTGATTCACTACAAGATGACCTGGGCTGATAAAATTAGGAAGCATGATCCCGAGTATTTATTCATAATGTCAAGAAAAATTATAAGCTTGGCGCATTTGTGCATGAACATGATCCTATCGAGGATATTATTAGAAAATTCCCCTTAGCTTCAAAATCAACAAAAATAAGAGAACAATGGGTTAGGATCCAAATGGTAGAGGAAAGAAGAAAAGGAGCTGACCCTTCTTATAAAGGAGCATACACAAAGGTCCAAGGTCCAATCCTGAGGATAATGATAATGCTTGACAATACAACTAGGCTACTAGAAAATTTGACACTTAAGATCCCACATAGAGACCAACCTGGTCCCTCATCATCCCAAGAAGTAGAATAACAAGTTCCCAAGAGCATCACACCTTTGTAGTAGTTGGCTCCACCTACAGGATCTTCGGTGGACTATCCTATAGCTCTAGATGAATTCCAAGAGGATTCAAGTTTGATGCAAGTAAAACACCCCCCTCCAAGGGTTGTAATTAAAATACCATCCACTGAAAGGATGTTGATTAATTTTGAGATTGGGGAAAAATTAGTTGATGATGTGAGAGCACTAGATTGCTTTGAATTCATGTAGGATGATCAATTCATTACTACCAAGGAATTTAGGAATTTCATCCTTAAAAGTAAAGTAGAAGAGTTGCATCAAACAATGGAAGGCATAAATCTTATTGAGGAGAAGAAGAAATAAGTTATTACTAAATTTTGGACCAAGGTAGAGACAAAAATGGTAGGCTTGACACCCCAAATGGGAAGAGAACTTGTCAAAAGTGGTGGATGCTTACTCTTTCCACGATGGGATATATCTCCTGTAATTACATTTGATACAATTAATATGCAAGAGGGAAATAATCCAGTCTTAACATCAGAGGAACAAGCATATTCTCTCTACTTTGGCTTAGGGTTCAACCCTAGGAATGAAATCCTAGCCATTTGGTCCATATTTCTTGAGACATATAAGCCCAAGTTATTGATGACACAAGTGAATTAATGAGCAACTTAATTGTCAAAAGGATGGGTGATGCAAGTGCTTTGCAAGCTGCAACATTGATTGTGGATAGAACCATGTTTACAAAGGCTAGAGTCAGGAAGTTAGAAGTGGAACTAAATAAGGTTAATGACTAGAATTAAAGGTTACAAGAACAATTGAATATTATCTTTGGATTTCTACCACTGCCTCAGCCAAGAATGAATGAAATAGATGACCAAGAAAAGGTAGCCTTGAATGTAGAGATAAATCAATTAAAGAGGGATCTGAATAATAGGAAAGAATCATAAGAGAAGACAAAGGAGGATAAAAGAGAAAAAATCTCAGAGATGATTGACAACATTTTTGGTCATAGATTATCATGTATTTTGAGCCATCTAGAGGAGATATGGAATAGATATAATGAATTCAAGTCTACCCACATTATTCATGCTCTTGAAAAATAAACTTCAAGGTATTATTGATACTTGGAGTCTAAGGAGGTAGTTAATTGAAAAGATGGTGGTGAGGGAAAATTTTGACTTGTATGCTCTGTTGCAAGTATGAGTAGTTGGTGTTGTCATTGATGTCATTTGGTAATGGTCGATAAGTTGTGTTGATGCTTTGATTAGTTTCATTATATTGTCATTAGTAAGCTGCTGGTTTCAACCTCTAGTGTTGCTTTGAGAAGCTTTTATTTGTGGAGGTTGTCAGTTTAGTGATGATGAGGACGTGTTGAAGATGATGAGTATGTGTCTTTGGTTCCTGGTTTTCTTTTGAGAAAATTTGAATACAAGAGGAAACACTACATGTTGTAGAGGTGTTTTAGTGTATAGTATGGTGTTCTAGTTTTTCTCCACATTTCTTTTGTGTTGAAGATCTTGTGTGATTTGGATACATTGGTAAGAGGTTTTCAGAGGTCTTATATCTAGAATTTCTTGGTCTGGATCATTGTGCAGAAGTTGTGTTCACTAGTGTGTGAACTATGTTGTAGTGGTGTATGGGAGAAATGATTTTTCTATGCATTTCTGTATGGTTTGGTTTTTGGTCTTGTGGTTCTAGAAGTGTGCTGATGAGGTTCATATATACCTTCAATTGAAGTTGTTTGTGGTTTGGTGTTTCGCAAGGTGATTTCTTGAGTTATAGTGTATGGAATGTTGTCTGAGTGTATTGGGTGTGTACATTCTTCAAGTGAAAATTGTTGCGAAGGAATTTTTTGGATATTAGGGTGTTTATGGAATATTCCAAATTATTTTCAAGTGTTGTGTGTGGTTCACAAGTCATCTTTGGGTTTAAAGAAGCGTGCTCTTAAATTTTAATGGTGTTTACACTAGTTCGATTGACCTTGGGTGTTCACACTAATTACGGATTTTCTTCAATAATTGTGGAAGTGTGGTGCGGCGTATATGTATGATTTGGGTCCGAGTTAAGATGTGGTGTGGTATGCTTTCATTCCTTTCCACCACGAGAATGCTTAGTGTCAAACTAATTTGAATTTGCACATTTGAGGTGCATGGCCAACCTTGGAGAAAGTTTTCAAGGTTGAAGAAGGTATAAATAAGTGTTGTGTTGATGAAGAGTTATGTTGAGAAGTGTGTGATATGAATTGTAGCTCGTTATGAAGTGCGAATTTGTGAAGTGCAGTGCGAGCTTAATGAGTTAGACTATTGGAAGTAATGAGTAGAAGGTGTCTACAATCTTTAGAAAGGGTGTGAATGTGTTGGTGATGTGGTGGATCTTTTCTATTACATTGAGATGAATTTCTCATTATAAAATTCTTCTTTCTTCTTTTATGTAATCTTGTAGTGAGCCTTTGGTAGTGATCCCTTCTTTCTTTTGGGAAGCGATTCTTCCAATAGTGAGCCTATTGTATTTGGTGTTTCAATTACTTTATATTGTGAGCTAATCCTCGATGTGGTTTTTCCCTTCTTAGGTTTTCCATGTAAATTAGGTGTTCTATTGTGTATGGTGTTGATGTGTTTCAATTTTTTGTTATTTGCTTTCATGCTAAATCATTCTAATAGATTAAGGGTTAATTAAGTTGATGTGGAGCTGAATATTTAAGAGGGTTTTGAATTTTTAATGTACAACTAATTCACCCCCCTCTCAGTTGTCTTGTGTGCATTCAACATGCTCTAATAGAATTAGAGTTCATCTTTGATGTTTTAGAAACTATTGCAAATAACATGGCTATACATCAAAGTTTTCAACTAGCTATGGAGAATTTTTTTCAAGATTTTGATGACCATAAATATGGTATCATGCCTAGCATTATGGCTAAGGATGGTGAAATAAAGGAGTATAAGGTATAGAGAGATAAATTTAGCAATGTGTTATCCCCCATACCAAGCTTTATTCTTGTGGATGATACTCTAGATGCGAACAAGATGAATGCTACTTTAGACAAGTTGATAAAGTTGGAGATGAGTTTAGATAAGTCTGTTAAGGTTATAAAGAAATGGAATGGTAGGGGATATTCTAATCATTTGATTCACATTAGATCAATTTTGGCACATCCTTGGCCTTTAGAGGATATTTTTTTAGCATGAATGAAGTATAACTAACAAGGTGCGTAAGCTTTCTCCTTTTTATCTTGAATCATATATCTCAAAGAATATCTCCTCAAGTGACTTCTAATTGTTTTATCTTCTAGTGGTGCATCTTTTGTCTCTTGCTAGTTGGTTGTAGCCTTTTTTGTCTGATCCTATTATAAGATTGTGAAATGAAAATGTGACATTTTTCCATGGCCTAAATCTTGTTGCTCCCATATCTTTATAAAAGGGAATTTAGGGTCATTTGTAGAGGATCTTAGATTTTTATAAGTAGATGTTTATGTTTTAGGCCTATACTAGTTAGTTAGGTCTAGGTATTTTAAAGAAGAACAATGATTGCAATTACCATTTTGTATAGCAATGCAAGTTATGAATACATGATCATATTTTGATAATTTCACAATCAATTGTCTCCTAAATTGTATAATTCATTGTACTTATGAATATAAATTGATTAAGGATCATTTCTATTCATTGTTGTATTTTTTACAAATGAATAAATTTCTACTATAAATTCTATTCAAGTGGTAGATTAAATTGTTGTATTAGAAATCTTGAGGGTTATGAATGTATCCAATAATTGATAAGAAGAATTGGTTGTAAATTATGAAGGATATCATTGTAAGTAGCAATATGCATGCTTTCATAGAATTTGTTTGAAATTTGTTGTTATAGATATAATTGCAATATTTTTCAACTTGATAATTTGGGTTTAAGGTACCAATCTGAATATGAGTGTTGGTTATATATCCATGGTCATCAATTGTCAAAATCAGATTTCTCTTTCCGTTGTAACTTATTTCTTAACATTATTTTATGTTGTTAGATCCAACAAAGCATAAAAACTCCAAGAATCTAGCCTATTAAGTGAGTTTCATTTGTAATTCTTGGTATATCCTAAGAGAACATATTTGTTTTAATAATAAATTGCTATAAAGTATGTGTAATTCCATTAGATGTTGTATAGAACCACCCTCCTAGGTTTTTTTGAGCCTAAAGTGGAGGAGAAAATTATTAAATCCCTCTCCTATTTGTTGTCCAACCTCTTGTAACATTTGAGCATGAGAATTGGCTATCCTTTAGATAGTTTCAAGAACTAGTTGGAAATATTAAAAAAACCAACATAACCTACAAAATAGACAAGGGGAGAAGGGTTGTTCCATATAAGGGATTGAATTGGTTAAACCATATTTCGGTGTTTCCACCTCCATAAACAACTATGCTGATAATGAGTAAATAATGAATGATAAAGAACACAATTAGAACTTACCACTTAGATAAAAAATCCTTGTTATACTAAAGTCACTTTGCTCATCACATATAAGGAGAAATTTAAGGATGCTTTGATATCTTGTAAGTGTTAGTTCTCATAATAATAAGTAAACATAAACATGCAACATTTTACAATGCATAAACAAAAACTTACTAATGTTTTGCACATTTGTAATGGATTGTAATAGTGTTGTAGATCTTCTTCTTGTTATGCTCTTAAAATTGCATTAATTTCCTTTGAGTTGCTTGAGATATTTAAATTTCAATAGATATTCAAATGGAGGGAAGAAATTATATTTATATGAGTTTAAACACATTTCATATTAATTGTTAAGATAAGCCAAAAAATATTTTGAATTCTTAAACATATTGAGGCCAACATTAAGATCTAAAATTTGGGGCATGATTAGGTGGGACAAGGGTGTTGGGTTCCCTATTCCAGCCCTTTAAGCTCATTGAAATTCTATTAAATAAATATTTAATTCAATTTCTTAAAAATGATAATTAAATATGTAAATTATAAGCATAATTAGGCACATACACTTAAGAGGGTATCAAACCTAGTATAAAATTTTCAAGGGTGAAAATTTATGACATTCCATTTAGCCACCACTTTAGTGAGAGTATGAAATTATGCTCATATTCACACTAAGGTATTGATAAGCAGAGGAGTCCTTTCATCAAAACACTATAGAGGTAAGATAACACTAAGCTGGGAGATGCGATAGCCCCCAAAATTAGGATGCCACCGAAAAAAAATGTTAAAGATTAAAGGAACACACACACATAAGACATGATAAAAAAAATACATATGATAATCCAAACATGCATGAATAAAACATGTAGAATACACAAAGAAAAGTGAAGCAAACATGAACCAAACATAGAGAAAACATGATGCAAACACAAAATATACAAAGGAGTATACACAAAGCATATGCAAATCCTACAATGGAGCATACAATCAAAGCATAAATGGAGAGGAAAAGGAATACAACACAACATCAGTTCATACTATCTAAAACAAACAAGAGCTTTGATTCAATAAGATAATGAGACCTCAATATGAAAGGTGTCTCAATAACAAGCATCACCTTGAATACCACAAACACATAGATAAATTCATAAGGGGAGAGAAGAACGTAGAGATTCAATCAATTTTCATAAAGGAAAAATGCATACAAATAGATGGGAAGCAATCAATACACACAAAGAAGGGTACATGATTCTGGCAATAACTTTCTTTGTCACTAGGGGTCATACACATTATAAAGCATCCATGGACCATAGGCTAGGAAGTTGTATACTAGGTGACCATGGATGTGAAAAAACAAATCCCTATAAATCACACAAGATATCAAGTTACATTATATTAGGTAGCTTATAAAGTACACAAATTCACATGCTAGCAAGTTGTATTATACTAGATGATCATGTATTGTTAACACCTCGAGGAATGCATAAAATTTTAATATCTTAGGGGATGATTTAATGTCTCAAGGGATAATTTAATGGCTTAGGGGATGAATTGATAACCATGCCTCAGGGGGCATTATGGACACCACCACCATGGAGGGGCATATCAGTAAGTCAAACCTCAAGAAATGTAAAATGTCTAGATGTACAAAATGGATAGGTGATATGCCCCCTTAAAATGTTAGCATATTTACTATGTTGATATTTTAAGGAAAGGAAAGGGTATAATGGGATTCTCAAGAAGGATACACACCTCCACAAAACCAATTATACTTGCCCCCCAAGTGTGTAGAAAAGGACAACCATACTAGAAAATATTGTGTTGCCACCATAGATGAACTATAGGTGCACATAATTTTGTACCACCTTGAATGGCAATGAGCACACACATAGAGCTACAAATGCCACATAGCGAGGAGAAACACAATGTAAGAAATTTTATTATTTAGAAGGATTACTACAAAGGAAATTTTACTTATATTGTGATGGTCCCATAGGTGCATTAGTAAATGGGAGAATAACTAGTGCAAATTCAAGAATTTGTGTTTTATTGCTTAGGATGTGATAGTCATCAATGGGATGGCCAAACACTTGATGATATGCACAAAAAGATAGATTTTGTTGCTTTTGATTATTATATTTATGAAATTTTGGAGGAAGAGTAATAAAGAGGGATATGAGGAGCCTCAAAAGAAATACTCTTTCTTAGATAAAGGGCGAGGAACATGAAGCAATCATCTTTCTTGTGAAGGAAAGTTTGACTGCACACAAGAGGAAGATATAAATGTTTTAGACAAGGGAGGATGAAATATAACAAAGGAGGTTGGTAACCTAAACCATTTGTGGAATAATGTGGTGTAGGATCCATAAGAACCTTAAATCCTTATTCCATACACCCTAAATTATTTTCCTTGAGCCCATGTTTAGAAAAATTTGAAACCAAGGCCATAATGTGTCTCTAAAACAGATAGATAAAAATATGCCATATTACTAATTTTGTCTAAATGAGAAGTATTATTGCTTTCATGAGAATAAGAATCAACTATTTTTAAAGAATGAATATCATTCTTAAGTATTGAGATGTGGGGGTGAGGTTGGTCAATCTTAGATATAATCAATGGTAGAGGAATAAAAGCTATAAAGCCCCTAGTGTTAGAGGAAGAAGGTATGTTATTTTTAAGTACTTGTATTGTAGGTTTTATGGGTTATTTATAGGAATTAGAAATGTAAGTTGTATTAGGAATATATTGATTAATATCCAAACTTGGGGGATTGGATACACATTTGGACTCTTCATTTATGCTTATCATGTCATTGAGAGGAAAGAAAGTGGTGTTGAGAAATCTATCAATGTTTGTATCCTTTTGCACCAATATATCTTCACTAGTAGGAGAGATATTGAAGGAATAAAAAGCATGAGCCTCATTATCATTTGAAGAAAGGATACCAAAGGAACAAAAGGAAACATCTAGCAATGATCTAAGAAAATAAAACATTTTGACTAGGCAAGAGAGAGATATGATGTTCACATGTTAAAATAATGATTTAGGTTGATGTTTTGCAAATCAAAAGAGCATAAAAATTCAAATGCTTTGATTTCTAATGTGAACATATAATGCTTGCATATGAAAATGAAACATTCAATTAATCTAATTCCTTAATTAAGCAAACCAAATCTGATTTTTTGTACTTTAAATTAGAAAATTCCTGCAAAATATAATATAAGTTGTGTTCACTAACATCCTCATTATTTAATGAAAAAAGAAGTGTAATTATTTTATTTTCAAAATTTAAGCATATAAAGAATAAATATTCAAGCAATAAGATTTTCAAATAACCTAATATTTGATTAGGTTACATAACTTATGCTATGCCTAGATAAAGAAATGCAATTGTAAGAGACATCAAGTTCACCAAAATGTAAGATGGTGAAATGGGATATAAGGTAAACACATAACCTAAATCACTTATTGAACCATAAACATTAAGGGACACAAAAATAACTAAGATACACTATTTGGTTGTTATCCTCAAGAGATAACCAACAACTTGTCAAGGTTTAAGTCCCCCTTTTTTATTATGGGATGTGACGATTGGTTGGAAGATGTAGGGAACTAAGTGAATCAAGACTAAAGTGACACATTGTTGCAAAATTTGGAAAATGTGCAGAACAAAAAGATAGAGATAGGAAGTAGATCTGGAGTGTACAAAAAAAGAACCTAGCATTAAAATTTGGAGAAAAACTAGCAGGATAGAGGCATTAGGTGCCCTAGTTCATAATTGTCACATTTTAGGGTTTGAAAGATGGTACAAGTACACTAGTGTTTGTAAGTCTCTTACTATAAAACCCTAGGTCTAAAGCCAGATAATTTGCGAATAATCAACTTGCCCTAATTTGATGATAAGAGGTGCATGAATGATTGAACTAGGGTTTTGAATCCTTGAGATCTCAAATCCACTTCAATTTACTCAAATCTATAACATGAAAAATGGACAAGGGAAGAAGGGTTATGACATATAGGGGCTTTACTTGGTCAAACCCCATTTTAGTGTTTCCACCTCCACAAAATGGCTATGATGATAATAAACAAGTAATGAAAGATAAATAAATAGATGGAATTTACCACTCAAATATGAAATCCTTGTTGGAATGAAGTTACTTTTCTCATCACATACATGGAGAAATCAAAGGATTCTTGGAGATCTTGAAAGTGTTAACTTGCTCACAATAACAAGTAAGCACAAACTTGAAATGTCTTACAATGCATGAACATGAGCTTGCTCATGTGAAGCAAACTTGTAATTGACTGTAATAGTGTTGGTGATCTTTTTCTTATTCTCCTCTTAAAATTATATTAATTTCCTTTGAGTTTCTTGAGATCTATTAATTTCAATAAATATTCAAATGGAGGGAAGATCTTGTATTTATATGGGTTTAAACATATTTCACATTAGCCATTAGATAAACCAACAAAGGATTTTGAATTGTTTTAAACATATTGAGGTCAACATTAAGATTTGAAATTTGGGGGCTAAGAAGGTGGGATAGGGGAATTGGGTGCCCTAGTCCAACCCTTTTTAGCTCATCAAAATTCCATTAAATGAATATTTAATTCAATTTCCCAAATTTAACTTAATTCTTGAAAACAACAATTAAACAAGTAAATTATAAGCATAATTAGGCACATGCACTTAAGAGGGTGCCAAACCAAGTGTGAAATTGTCAAGGGTGAAAATTTAGGACACTAAAAATATATATATGATTATTTATGAGCCTCATTTTGATATCTATAAAGCATTAAGGTCAAATCCACTTGGTGATATTAGCTAATGACAATTATACTTTCAATAGACATATTATTCCTAGATCATATTATGCTAAGGGATAATTTATTGATTGAATTCGGGGGTCTGTTTATGGTTGTGATTTCACTACCATTGCTTTCCATTCTACCTTTTGTTACTTCATCATAGAGAGTACTTCAATTCCACTTTTAATACTATACAACTATTCCAAATGAAATTTTGAAATGAAAAAATTGCTAAGATTTGATGAGTTGTATAGGATGTTAGAAATTTGAAATAGATTGAATAACCCAAGGAACTTTTTAAGAGAAAATAAAAGTTACATAAACTGGAAAAAAATAAGAATGCAAACCAGGACTTTGAGAGATTATAATGTAGATGTGATAATATTGCATTAACAACTTCCAAGCTGAAAAGATATAATGAAAAAGATTGCAAGAAGATGCAAGAGTATGTAAATACAAGCTAGGTAGTGAGTTTATATAGAACTTAGGAGAGGAGGTAGATGGAAAATCCAACCAATATGAATCAATCCCAAAAAGTGGAGATGGACCACCAAAGTGGAGGATGCCACCAAAATTTGAAAGTGGTTCCACCCTTTGAGGAAGGGAAAACCACACACTTATCTCCTAGTAATAAACTCACTTTATTATCCTAAGCAAGCTTAATTAAGTGTAGGAAAAACCTAGGGATAAGGGAAAATAAATTAACCCACTAGGAAAATAAAAACCTACACCAACAACCCCCCTTAAGCATATCTTAGGAGGATGGAAAAGATGATGGGTCCCATAAAATGAGGCCATGTTAGGTACCCATGTACAAATGCAAAGAAACCTCCCACAAGCAAAGAAAAGGAGAAAACCAAGTGGGGAAATTTAACTCCTCACAAAAAGAGAGATGAAATACAAAAAAAGCTCTCAATGATGCATGAGAAGGCCAAAACCCCATGTGAGGGAAAATACCCCCCATAAGAGAGAAGAAGAGAGACAAGGGAATCCCCCCTCAATGGTGAGTCTCCTACAATGGTAGAATATCGACATTCAATGTTGAAGATGATCCAATCTCACCAAACAAAATTCCTCCCCGTAGGAAGAAACAAAGCCATGAATGTATGGAAGAGTTATTCCCATTCCTGAAAGGAAGATGTGGGAATATAGATGATGTGTGATGTCTCTAAAACATGCTCAATTGTCTCCATGTTGATGTTGAAAGCTAACACATTCCAAATAGGCATTCTAGGTCACACTGCTAAAGATGAAAATCCAAAATCTAGTAGAGATGAATGTAGATCATAAGCCAAAGACAAAGATATCTCCTTTAAAGACAAAGAAGCCTCCTCCAAATTTTGTCCAAAAGTATCCATACTCATGTCAAACTACAAGGGATGATCATGTAGAGAATGAACATGAGGGTCAAAGTGTTCCCTTGCAACAATTGAAGAAGGAGCATCTTCATCAAAGAGAAGATGAATGCCATCAATGATGTCTCCAAAATATGCAATATGAGACTCCAAAAACAAGTTTGAAATACCTTTCAAGAAGCCATCACTAGTAACCATATCTGAAAGAAAATTAATATCCTGTTGCATTGAATCACAAGAAGCCACATCTATAGCAACAGAATCATCAATAATTGCAATAGTAGATGGAGGAGATAAAATGCATGGCTCAAGAAATAGATCTAATGTGAGAACTCCCAAGTTCAATAAGAAAAATGTCTCCTCTGAATCATGGTTCACACTAGAAGTGTCATCAACAAATAGAGGAACAATGTCATAATTAGAAGAAAAACTTACAAAAGTATACAACTAAGATGAATGATCAACCATACCAATAGCAATAATATCTCTACTCTTCAAGTCTTATATTATGACTGAATCAGGAGTGAACTCCATAGTCCTCCCATCTCCACCATTTGTAATTTGATATATGAAAAGAATATTTTTCATCAAATGAGGAACACACAAAACATCCTGGAAAGTGTTTTTCCCAAAACTAATAGACCCCTTCCCAATTACACTCATGTATGTATTGTTTCCCATCAAAATAGGAGGCATAGTACAAGGCTCAAAATAAGAGAATATAGATTGTGAAGATGCCATATGATGAGATTCTCCTAAATATAGAAGCCACCTCCTTGATCCATGACTTGAAAAAGTACAAAGAGCATGTCCTTTATTTCCTGATGTAGAAGCCAAATCGACATGACCTTTCTCCTTTTTAGACTATTTTGAAGAAGAAGAAGTTGACTCAGACATTCTAGAAAGTAGATCAATTTGATTATTCTTAAGAAGATGTTTCAATTCATCAATATCCTTCTTATAACTAGAATATTCATCTTGTCCAAACTTCTTACAATATGAACAAGTTGGTTTCTCCTTCTTAGATGATTTCTCTATGGAAGAGGATTTATTCTTTGCTTGATCTGAATATGGATTATTCTTTTATTTTTTTTGTTTCTTGTCTGATTCTAATTCTTTCACTTGACTAACCAACAATGCCCAAGATTTAAAAGTCTTGATGAGACCCATTGAGATAAGCTTTTGTTGCCCATGTATTAACATCTTAGAAAATGATGCAAATGAAGGTGTAGTATATGCAAATCCCATAGTCAGCCTATGAGTATGAAAGCTAGAAAAAAAAGAAGCATAATTGGTACCAAGTTTGTTCAATGTATTGTAGACCAATTGAATTTCCTTCATATCAATTCCACATGCTTTACATTTCTCTCTTAGATCATTAATCTTAGTGATGCAGTCTTGGATGTTGTCAAAGTTCTTAGGATCAAGGTTCATCAATTCATTATCATTTTGATAGCCTCTTACATCATCTGTTGTAATGTATCAAATTAAAATAAACCTCAAGTTTGATTAATAATATAAAACAAATTATCTCAAATTTGGAAACCTTATTTTTTATCAAACTTGATGTCAAACAAATCGGGTAATTTGAAATAAACACCAACAAGCACCAGATGGAAATCGGGTAATGTGCAACTAAATCCAAATGATTTATTATATATCTCCATGTGGAATTTCATCATTTTTGCTGATAAATACAACAAATAATGGAAATGAACAGCGACAGAAAAATCTAGAAAGTTTGGAAATCTTTATTTTCTACCAAACTAAAAAATATGCAAATTGGGCAGGATAAAAACTTCACCAAAATATTCCAAACTAACACAAAAAATGGGAAAATTCTATAGAATTAATTATTACTAAATATAAAATAGTTTTACATCATATTTTCTATCACATCCAATAGATAAAAAAAATTATATCTGTAGCACAATCCCCAAAGAAATCCCCAAATTGGAAGCCAAAACTCACACCAAAACTAGAGAAAACTCCATAAAAACTCACCCCAAACTTCATACCAAGTTTCCAACAGAAAGTTACATATATGAATACTGTAATAACATACAAATATTCTAATCACAACAACAATATAATCTAAAACTCAAAAATCTGCATTATTCTCTCCAAACTACACCAAAATCTTGCAAATAAACTAATACAAAATACCCAACTAAAGATCATTCAACACAATGGAAATATTTGGATGAAATTGCACCTAGAGACCGTTGAAACCACTATCCTTGAGCCTCAATCCCCTTGGTTTACTAGCCTTAAAGATATTTTCTTCATCGGTTTACCAGCCTCTAAAGAAGAGCAAATGCTCAACCAAAATCTGCAACAAGAATCATCCAAAATGAAGCCCAAATTCATGTTTTATTGAAAAATACTCAATTTCCAAGTTAGGAACCAAAAAATAATGACCAGAGAGAGATAATTCCCTTTTGCATGTAATGCATTTAACCTTTGGTGCCAAGTGTCCATTGATTTCTTCCACTTTAATGCAAGCTGCCACTTGTCCCATCTTGTCATAAGACACTAAATGCCAAAAACAAGAAAGAAGAAGATCCCATGCCCAAGTAGAGATAAATATTAATATAAAATATATTTCATTATAAAATAATATTCTATTCATGACCAAGTCACCAAATATAATTTTATTTTCAAATTTATTGAGAGCTCCTGATTCACTCTTTTGAGCATGACAACTTACTATTTTTAGTAAATGGTTATTTTTAGAAAATTTTGAAAAAGCACATGACATCTATAGTACCATAATTTTTTTTAAATTTGTCCCAATCTCCATGATAATTATTACATGATTCAATTTGAAACAAAAAACTTGAGAAACAAGTTTGCGAAGACATCCAAGAGCTTTAGTATGTTCAATCATCCATTTTATCTTTTTATCTACATTTGTAGGTTTAGGTACCTTATTTTCAACATATAGAGAGTGCAATTTAGTCATTAAAATAATCCATGCATTTTGATGTCATGTTGAATAATTATATGATGTGAGCAAAGGAACCTTAGAATGATTCATGAAAACAGGAGATCAAAAGCATAAAGATCAAAAAAAGCACCAAGAGACCCCCCAAATCACTCAATCAAAGAACCCCCCAAATATTATAAGGTTGGAACTTTATATTTTAGTGTTTTTACAAATCCTTTTCTAAGATACAATGCTCAATAGTCTCAAAATATAAAAAATTACAAATTTTGATACAAAATAAACTTAAGAAAAAATCTGGAAAAATAAGCCTTATGGCTATGTAGTGCTCCCCAAGACCTTTCCAATGCCTACTTGTTTCCAAAAATTGGAGAATCGGGGAAAAAGCTTTGGCCTTTTGAAGAAATTTGCACCAAATAGCTTCAACTTTCAATATCTAATATAAAATGGAAACATTTCTTTTCAATACCTTTGCAGATGGAAATTTCTCATCTCCAGCTTTCTGACGATATCTCATTTGCAAAAAACAAACATTGTGGTGAAAAGTTATATTTTTTTAAAAATGGCTAAATTTAGCCTATAGTGACGACCCCATGGCAAAATAAAAACTTTCCAAAAACCAAAATTTCCCAAAAATAGACTAATTTTATATGAGAATAGGGTTTTTTGTGTTGGAGTATGAGAAACACTAAGAGGGGGGTGAATCAGTGTTTCAACAATCAACTTCAATCCAAATAGTTTTTCTAAACACTTAGTCTCTTTGTAATCATTGAATGTTCAATTTCAAGAGTATTCCAAGAGTGTAACCAAATGTGATAATCAATAGCAGATCTTTGAAAATTATGAAAAACAGGTGTTCTAGAGTAGATAAAGAAAGCAACAAGATCAAATTGCATGAAACATAAGGACCATAAAAGGATCATAATACAATATTTTTCATGAGTGGAAAACCATCATAGGGATAAAAAAACAACTTGGGAAAATGCCTCACTGGCTCAATAAAATCCCATTGAACATAGAGCCTCATTGGCTACAAAAAAATGCCTCACTAGCAACACAAAATGCCTCACTAGAAAACATAACTACCTCACTAGCTACATATAATGCCTCATTGGAAAACACAACTGCCTCATTGGCTACACATAATGCCTCACTAGTAAATACAACTGCCTCACTCGCAAAACATTTTCACATCAAAATAATTAAGAAAGCAAAAATAAAGTATAATCTCTGCTTCAATACAAAACATTTCTTGATTATCTCATTTTCATTTGAGACTCAAGAATCTATATATCTGTAAATACAACCAGCACTAAGGAGTGGTTCATAATTTCAAAATAGATTATTAATTAAATTTTTCAACATAAACATAATGATGACTCTTTACAAAGTATAATTCTCATCTTTTTTGAAAAAAAACCCCTACATAGTGATCAAGTCACTTCCATGTATTGATCAAGACCTTGATAGTTTGTCATTAAACAACTATGTATGCAACTATTTACAAGAACTATCCTCATAACTGGTAAACCATCATTCAAAAGTATGGTTTGATAACTGTCAAAATGTGCCATTTGGACTAGCATTGAACGAACAAATGTAAACCTTAAACTTAGGTTGTATCAAACTACCATTAGATAATAAAGCAATAGAACACACAATGTCAGTATGCTCTAGAAACAAAGTCAACAAACAATGTCATTTAGATAATTTGAAATTGAAACCTGAATGCAATAAATTTGTTGAAACAATATGCATTATCCTTTAAACACAAGAACCCAAACCCTTTTATCCAAACTAGGGTTAAAAAGAGTTACCAAATAAAACAAGATCACCTGGAGTAGTCAAAATCACCATTGCCTAGAAACCATGCCTCGTAGCTGCTATTCCACCATGCCCTTGAGATGTTTCATGCTTTTCCCTAATGCGGTCATCATGTTTTCACAATAAACTACCTTTGTTTGGTTGATTAGGGTTATCATTATGTCACAGTTTGTTCATTATAGGTTTTTATCACTTTGCATGAAAAATCAAAGAATCATTATGTCGACCCTCTTCATTATGGTTGTGTTTATTTTGCATGAATATAACCAAACATCATAAAGCTCAAAAACTTTGTGTCGGTCTAAGTCTCAAGAGCACAAAGTGCTAAGTGAAGTGTGAGACCAAAACTTAATCAATTTTTGTTGCCTTAGTAAAAACATTGATATCCAAATGTCATCAAATAACAACCAAATCCATAAGCCTTATACTCCCCAAATATGCATCAAGATTAATGTCATTTTGACATCAATTCCAAACCTATCCAATGTCAAAGGGGTCAAAATTTTGGGCCTTCTAAACACAATGGAAAGGTCCGTTTTGGCTAAAAATGCTTCAATAAAAATATGTTCACCAGATCTGAGCTTTAAACCCCTATTTGCAACTATGTCAAATGATCTCCAATTTTGATGAAATAAAAGCCAATCTTAACTTTCTTGAGCCTTTTGGATGCATTGGAACAATAAAAAGTGCTACCAATATAGCATAAAATGCTTCAATCACCTAGATCTCACTAAGCACATATGCAATATGAAGATGTTATTAGATCTTTGTATATCCTTTCTGATACACGAGATCATTCAAAACACAAGAGAAGAGCATATGGGAATTTACAAGATATTTACAAGAAACTAAATCTCTCAATTAGGAATCCATGAACTTAGATTTCTTGAAACAAAAGCTTTGATACCATGTTAGAAATCTAAAATAGATTGAATAACCCAATGAACTTTTTATGAGAAAATAAAAGTTACATAAACTAGAAAAACATAAGAATGCAAACCAAGACTTTGAGAGATTATGCAATGTTGATGTGACAATATTGCATTAAGAGCTTTCAAGTTGAAAAGATACAATGCAAAATATTGCAAGAAGATGCAAGAGTATGCACATACAAGCTAGGTAGTGATTTTATATAGAACTTAGGAGAGGAGGTAGGTGGAAAATCCAACCAATAGGAATCAACTATAAAAAGTTGAGATGGACCACCAAAAGTGGAGGATGCCACCAATAGTGGAAATTGGTTCCACCCTTTAAGGAATGGGACACCACACACTTATCTCCTAGTAATAAACTCACTTTATTATACTAAGCAAGCTTAATTAAGTGTAGGAACATCCTAGGATGAAGGGAAAATAAATTAATTCACTAGGAAAATAAAAACCTACACCAACATAGGATAGTTCATGGGCTTGATGGTGAACCAAAATATGAGGATACAAAGATTAAGTGGCTGAATAGTTGTGAAGAATCTGTTAGCTATTTGTGTTTGTATATTTCTACTGAGTTGTTTTTTCACATTGAGCACTTTGATACACCTATGGCTACATGGATTACATAAAATTCTCATAACATAGGGGAATTCATTACCAATTCAAAGCCATGAAGAGCATAATTGAAGGAATGTAAAATTATAAAATTGGATACAAAGTTGATAATAAGTTTTCTCTCTAGGCTACTATTTGATCTTCATGACTACCTTTTATGCTAGAATGAGTGCTTTGAGGACTGACTTTAAGAAGTCTACTTTTGAGGATTTTGTTATGTAACTCACTAGGGAAAAAAATAATATTATTCAAATAGGCACCTTGAATTCTTCTAAACCACAATATTTTCTTACAAAAGATGAGAAGGTTTCTAGTGGAAAAGACAATAAAAGGAACAAAATAAGAACACACATAATAAATACAAATCCACACCCGTAGAATAACATAAAAAATATCTTCCGAAAGGGGATCATCTAAGAATGAGAAACCAAAATGTACAAATTAATGAGTTGAAGCATCTTATAATGAACCAAATAAAATTCCCTTCAACTATGGCAAGAGGTTCATAATCTTCTTCTTAAGCCTAATTAGAGAGATAGAAGCCTGAAAATACATTTGTTTCAATTATACATGTTTATTTATAGAGATGAATCCTTGATTCTAAATATTCACATTATAAAGCTTCATCATAGAGTATTTTTTCTTTATTTGTGACTGTAGACACTTAAATAATCTTGATCGGTATTATGCATTTGAATTTTCTTACTAACATCGTTCTTCCTAAATCACTTCTTCTCTAACCATTTAATTAAATAATCTTTATTATTTAGTTAAATTCATCAGTTTCTACTATTAATCAAATAATTAACTTTATTAGATTAATGCATCTTCTTCTTACTAATGTTCATCCCACTTAATTAAATAAATCAAATTATTTAATTAAAACCCCTATGTCCTCTCATTTGATTAAATAAATCTAATTATTTAAACAAATGTCGTAAATCCTCCAACTTGCCTAAGTTAATTAATTTTGAATTAATTAACCTTAAGTTACCTCCTAATCTCCAATATCCATTTCTCTAGCTTTTAACTTCACCTTGGTCAAATAAACCCTTGGTTTATTAACCAAGTTGCACATGAAATTCATTTCTTTTAATTACTAATTAGCCTATTTTCCCTCACAAGGGAATATTCTTTGAGAATATTCCCTCAACTACCCATTTATTAACTTTCCCTCCAAAGGCTTTAAAAGCCTCTTACAAATGCCTTTAATGCCTCTTACAAGGGCATTCAATTCTTCTTACATGCCATCTTGTCTCTTACAATGACATTTACCTCTTTTACATCCTCACCAACATTCCCTTACACCCCCAACCATATTCCTTAAATTCTCTTACATTCCTTTACATGCTCACCTACATGCATTAACTCATCCCTTCTCCCAGAATGTGCTCACATATGTGTGACCACATATCCCCATGGATTTCATTAGCCTTGTGACAAGTTTCACAAGGCTATTGATTCCCATCTTAGTCCCACATTGCCCAAATTTTCCCATTCTTCAATCCTTCTTTCCTATAAATAGAGGCTTCCTTTATTCAATATGGATCCATCATCTCATGAATTGTTACTCTACTCATTTTCATCCACAATCACATGCATTACTTATCAATTTTAGCTTGAACCTACCATATTATTGCATCCAAATCACCATTTTCACATCAAGATCTTGGAGCTTATCAACTTGGGATTGGGAAAGGGCTGCTTTCCACATCAAAGTGACACCAATTCCCCTATGGGATGAGGTTTGAGGTGTTGGAATAGGATTATGTGCTTTCATTTGCTTGTGTTACATGCTTTGTTTCATGTTTTCATTTCTTTACATGCTTAAGAATCTCATAGGGAATGATAGTTTATGCTTGCTAATGTGACTAATCTTGTTTGTTTTGTCAATGATTAGCTAGGTACAAATTATCATTCACAGTGACTTGTTCTACATCACATATCATGATGGATAACAATAAACACGTGTATTTTTGGGAGAGGGTTTATTGACATGAGTGAAGGATAGTTCAATAACTTCATTTTAATTCTTATATTGTCAACCAATCTCCTTTCTATCTATTGTATCAATAATAATGGATAGGGAAGAGTGTTGAGTTCATACTAGATTCTATCACCATTCAAGATTTACACAACATAGATGTTTTGTAGTTAGAGAGGAAAATGATCAATCTAGATTATAAACCTCACATTTTCACCTTTTTACATTTAGATTATGTTCAATCTTAGGCATCTAGTGTTGAGAATTTTATAGATATATTTTTTATCCTTTCATTAGCATAGGTTATAAATTTATTTACAGCTAACATTCTATCTCCTTATTTTTTAACAGTTCAATGTTTCTTCTAATGGGAATTCTTGTGGTCTAACATCATAATATCATATTCATTGTCTTGTATATATAACTTCTTGGGTTGAATAATTGATATTTTTTTATAGATACAAATAATAGAAACCAATATGAGAGAGAATTAGATAAATACAACAAACACTCCACCTCATGGCACTAAAGAAAAGGGAACTTGGAGTGCTCTATCTAAGGCTAAATACTAAGAATTATATTCATTAGGACGGATTTTTTTACTTATGTTCCTAATTTTTTAACTTGAGTAGAACCATAAGCAAACATATTTATTTCATTATATTTTATTAAGAGAGTTCAAAGATCTAGGGATGTAGTGCCAATGTAGTTGAGTAAGTGTTCTAAGAATATTGCTATTTTGGACTAGAATAAACTTGATTTGGGTGCATTTAACTAAATAGATGCTAGAGAAGAACTATATGATTATCTCAGAGTCACCATCAACTAAGATATTCTTGATATTTTATTTATCCACCAAGTATAGGCCATGCTTACATCCCACTAGCTCAATAATTTTGTTGGAGTATCCCAATTTCATGATTTTTTTAATATTTTGTGTTAGTTTTAGTCCAAAGCACACCTCCAACAATGGGAATAGCCAAATTAGTTTTTGAAGTGCCATAAAGTAAAAGAGATAAATAATTCATTATTAGAAGGGATGGTAGAGATGGGAGAGCTAAAAGATAAGGGAGGTTCCATCTTAAGTTAATATTGAGTTCATCTCTAGATAATATTATTGAGCTTTATTTCACTTTAAATCATACTTTGACATTTCCAATCATGGGATGGATATTTTAAATATGACATTTCCTTTGGATGGATTTATATTCAAATATTACATTATTCCTTTCTATCCAAATATTCCACATACAAAAAAATGAATAGAAGAACACAATAAATTAATGAGATTTTTATCTTTTAAAGAGTTGGTGTCCATATTCTTAGGATACATATTTGATTGATATATTAAGTTTGTTTTGTGAGTTCCATCTTAAAAATTTGGAGGACACCCTCGAGGGCATTCATATCCTCTTTGATGATATTTCCATAATAGTTATTATCTTGTTGTATTTGGATCTTATTCGACATCTATTTCCACTAGGTTCTATATTCTCACTTTTACTAGTTAGCCCTAGGAATCTATTGGCCCCACGGTTGTTGTTGCACCAAAAGATTGACCTATTAATGCTCGATACAACTACCAGAGTTAACAGATCCATGGGAGGCCTGGTTAGTCCATGTCATGAGTCTTAAGGGGAGTGCGGACCATTTTTCAACAATCTCTCCCTCAGTGTTACATGAGGGGATTCAAACCCAAAACCTTTGGCTTTGATACCAATTTTTGGTCCCACAGTTTCCGTTGCCCCAAAAAATCAACCTGTCAATACTCAATACAACCGCCAGAGTTAACGGATCCACGGGAGGCGGTTAGTCCATGTCATGAGTCCTGAGGGGAGCACTGACCATTTTCCAACAAAATCTTGATTTGAGTGCCACACCTCTTAATATTGGCATGGTGAAATTTGAGAAGTTTCCAAATATATCAAAATTTTAAGTTTTCTTACCCTTTATTCCTTTTAGGAATGTGAAGATGTCGTGCATACACCTTTATTTCTATTCCTTCCTAAGTGGATGAAAGGTGCTCAATGAACATGAATTCTCTTTGAAACATTTAGTGTCAAGCATCTAACATAGACACAAGGAGAATATAATTTGAGGGGATACATGATATTCCTTATTTTTCTTCTCTTTTGGGAGAATTTCTTCCTATAATTTTTCTCCTCATCTTTTGAGGGGTATCATTTTATAAACATGTACCTAACATGGCTACATATTCGCTAGGACTCATCCATCTATCCTTCTTACCCACATAAGCTATGCTTACGGGGGATGTTGGTGCATAATTATTTTATTAAAATTAGTTAATTAGTTTATTAAATACTTAAACTAATAAGATAAGCTTGTTTAAGTGGGTATCTACATAGGTACATTCCATTTACATATTATGTTACTTTTACTTTCCTAGTTTGGTGGAGTTGTACTACACACATTTGGATATATCTCTTTTATCCTACATTGGTTGTACATTCAATTATCTTGGTGGTGCATCTCATATATACCCACCTTATTTACTCTTTTAAATAATTTCTTATAATCTCATTTGTATATTTTGATCCTTTGATAAAATAGAATTATTCTCTCATTCTCAATCTCTTTTGTGTTTTCATTGAAGCTCCTCAATCAAGGTTAAATTATTATCCTTTGATATAATCAAATTGTCTAGATGAGTTTAAATTGTGTAATAATTATGATTTTATGATTATTTGAATAAAACAATTATTTGAAATTTTAAACACTAGCTTATTATAGCATTGAGAAATTGTCAAGAAAATCTAGTGAATGGGTTATGGTTAATTAATTAAGATTTTATCTCAAATTAGAGTTGTAAATAATTTGGTCAAGGAATATATGAATGTACTTATATGATTTTTAATTTTTTTGTCCTTTGAATGAAAATTGATTTTGGAAATGTAAATGCTTAGGATAGAGTGAAACTAATACAAAAACACATGTTATATATACAAAATATTATTTTATAAATTGGGTATGTTGGAATTTTTTATGGTAAATGCAAAACCAATCTATCTAAATCATCATAAATAATCATATTTACTAAGTTTATAAATTTTGAGATTTATCTAAATTAGTGATTATTTATCTATGCCAATATTATAAAAATTATGTTTTAATAACAATTTATTCTAACACTACTAAGTTAGATCAAAGAGAAAATAATAGAAATTTAGTGGGAGAATGGAAAAGTAGTTTTAGATCACAAGTAAATTCTTATTCAACAAATGAATTATAGAAAATATATAAACTAAATATCATGATTTATGAATGGTAGAAAGTTGAATTTATCAAACTAGGTTCATGAAAAATTTAAGAAATTAAGTAGTGTAGGTCTTATCATTGGATAAGTGATTATTTGGTTTTGTAGTGAAAAAAAATGTATCCCTTTACATTTTCTCATTTGTTTGGGCCTTCCTAGTTAATTTGGACTTAATTGTGCCTTAATTTAGTGTTGTAAAGTGTATCCTTTTACAATTTCACACCTGTTTAGGGTACCCTTAATTAGTTGAGCTTAATTATGCCTTAATTGGCCCTTTAATTAATTTTCCAAGCCTATTTATTACATTTTCCAAAGAGGAAACCTGACATTCATTAATTCCTTAACATAACACTTCTCATTAAGCAATGTGTGTCCAAGGTTTAGGGACCTAGGACCCATTCTCCCGTGGGAAAATGGGTCCTCCCTTGACCTTAGCACCTAAATTTAAATTATGTTTTTGGTGGTATTTTAATGTTTTCAAATTTGTGATTCAATGTCGGCTTGTGATATTTGAATCTTGAGAAATTAAGGATACATACCTATAAATATAAGATTATTTCACTATGTTTCATCTAATATTTTCAAGAGAGAAATCTAAGAATTTTATGAGCATCTTTCAAGCATTTCAAGAGAAATTAAAGGAATTCAAGAGAAAATTTATTAGAGTTTTGTTGCAGCATTCAAGATCCAATTGTCATATCAAAGTATTCTTGCATCATGCATGTTTTTAGAGCTAACACTATGATGTAGGTTTCATTATCCTATTAAGCATTCAAAGCACTATATCAAGCAAGATTCAAGTGTTGAGATCCAAATCTAGTAAATCCATTTCATGCAATTTATAGAGTTTCATTCCAAGGTTTATTTAAGGGTTTGTTGAGTGGTAACATAGCATTGTTCATTTTCCATTCCCTCTTTCATGATTTTATTAATTTCAAGGTTTGATTACCAAAATGGGGTTTGACCAAGGAAAACTTTCATTCACAAAAATAAACAATTTTTCCCTCTCATGTGTTTGTAGATCTAGGTGGAAGAAAGCTTGAAGATCTCTTGAAGATAAAATTTGAAGAAATTGTCAAAGTTGCAAAAGTTGTCATAAAAGTTTTCATCTAATGGAAACTCATCTACAAAAATCATTTTTGACTTTTCGACATTGAAACTTAGAGGATCTGGAAGTGCAGAGATAGGACCAGAGGCTCCCAAAAGTTGTAGAAAAACCCTAACAAAGGACCATTCACCCATGGGTGAATGAGTCCCAAATCAAATTCAAAAACTAACTTTTGGTGAAAGGTACACTCAAACTTACCCTTCTCTGATATGCAATTTGATTGTAGTTTCTATCAATATTGAGTTTAAATTTTTTGTTTCAAGTGTTAGATTGCATTTTGGTGTTATTTTACTATTTTTGATGAGGGCGCAACCCAAGACTTAGAAAATAACCCACAGACAAGAGAATAATTTTATTATTCAAAAAATGGAGCTTCTTACATGCAGAGGATCTCAAATCCCCAAGTTCTACAACACATGCAAGTCACAGAAAGCTACAGAATAACCCTTTCGCAATATGTGAGCTTGTCCCCAAAAAGTTACCCTAAAATTAGAAACCCACCCATAAATAGAGCCCATCTTTAGTTCGGAGCCAAAACAACATTCAAATTTGAGTTTAGGCAGTTTGGCATCGAAAAATTACAACTTGAAGTTCAAATTTCAAAAGAACATTTGCAATTGTATCTTCTAGAAAGTGCGCCAACTTCCCGGGGCCATAAATTTTGATCCAAGACTTCGATTCGTGAATCGTTTGAACCATTGGAAAGGTCTCAAAGTCAATAACATGCTCAAAATCTGTTACGCCAATTTTGGAAAGTTTAGGGGCCGATCCGAGAACTCTAAGTGCCTCAAATCTAACTCGGAAGATTTTCAGGTGCAAATCTGGGAAACTAAAACTACAATATCTTTCAACCCAGGAATAGAAAATAAAAACTATAAATTGGGAATTTCATTATGACAAAAAGGGTATCCAAAAATGTAAAAGCATCTAAAAAATGAGAAACTTGAAATTTAACTATTTTTGGGTGATGTAGGATTGCCCTTACACCACTGGATGCTCCTACATCAGACACCCAGGGTAATTTGACAAGTGACCTGTCACGTCTTAGATGGTTGAGGAAAACCCAACCGGTCAACTGCTGCCTTAGATAGCCAGGATGAATCTTCCACAGGCCTTCCTCTCCATTTCACCAGATATTCTTCATATTGCCTATTTCTGGTACTCCTTCCCACACGACTATCCAAAATTGCTTCAATCTCCTCCCTTTCTGAAGTAGGTGCTGGAATGCCATACTGCCCTATTGTTGGTGCTTCCTCTGTTTCACCTTCATGATACTCTGTCAAATCTGAAATGTTGAACACAGGGGAAATGTTGATTCCATCAGGCAACTCTACCTCATATGCATTCCCTGAATCATGCTTCTTCAAAATCTTACAGGGACCGAATTTATTCATCTTCAATTTGTTATAGGTTCCCCACGAAACCTTTCTTTCCTCAAGTGGACCATTACTTCATCGCCCAATCTGAAACTCCTTATTCCTCCTTTTCTGATCTGCCTTAGCCTTATATTGCATATTCATCTTATTATTGTGTTCTCGTACCTTCTCATGTATATTCTTGATGTGCTCTACAAAATCTTCAGCTTCAACACTTATTTTCTTCTGTTGGTCCATCTTCCTCAATTCTGGAGCTGTTCTGGGGCTACCTCCATACACAATCTGGAATGGTGATCTACCAGTGCTTCTGTTGATAGAATTATTGTAAGAAATTTTTTCTTGAGGTAAGATCAAGTCCCATCCCTTGAGTTTATCTCCTACCAAACATCTCAGTAGGTTACCCAGACTCCTGTTAACAACCTCTGTCTACCCATCTATTTGTGGATGGTGTGCGGAACTGAACTTCAACTCTGTCTTCAGCTTCTTCCACAAGGTCCTCCAAAAGTACCCCACAAATTTGGTGTCATAATCTGAAACAATACTCTTTGGTAGACCATGTAGCCTCACCACCTCTTTGAAGAACAAGTCAGCAATGTGGACTGCATCATGGGTCTTCTTGACATGGAATGAAATGTGCCATCTTCAAAACCTATCAACCACCACAAAGACTGAATCATTCCCTCATTGTGTCCTTGACAAACCAAGAACAAAGTCCATACTTATATCCTCCATGGCCTCTCAGTACAATAAGGGTTGATATAAGCCTATATTCTGGCTCACTCCTTTAGCCATCTGACATACCCTAAGCTTTGTACAAACTTCTTCACATCTTGTGACAATTGAGGCCAATAATAATGCTCACTGATAATGGCAATGGTCTTATCCTGACCAAAATGTCATGCCATTCCTCCACTATGCTTCTCCTTTATCAGGTTCTCCCTCATGGAACTCCTCGGGATACACAATTGACTTCCCTTAAATAACATGCCATCCTGGATTATGAAATCCGGCCACCTTGTTTTGTCACGTAACAGTTCCCTTGCAAGCTTTCCAAGCCCCAAAAAGGACTGCATACAGTGTCTTGAGTTCATTGAACCCAACCACTTCAATCTGCATTTTTGTCATCAATGTATGCCTCCTACTTAAGGCATCTACAACCCTATTTGACTTCCCACTCCTATGTTTCAAAACAAAGGTATAACTCTGCAAAAACTCTACCCATTTCATATGCCTCTGATTTAATTTTCTCTGACTATTTAGGTACTGCAAGGTCTGATGACCAATATATAGAACAAATTCCTTTGGCAACAAATAATGTCTCCATTTCTTTAATGCTTGGACTATTGCATAAAATTCCTGATCATATACAAATACTTTCTCTTGGAATCATTTAACTTTTCACTGAAATAGGCAATGGACTTACCTTCTTGGCTCAACACTGCTCCAATGGCACAACCACTGGCATCACAATCCACCTGAAACACCTTGTTGAAATCTGGGAGGGCTAGAAAGGTTGCTCTGTCACCTTCTGCTTCAACAGTTCAAAACTTTTTGCTGCTCTAGTGCTCCACTTGAATTCTTTTCTATCCCCTCTCATTGTTTTAGTCAGGGGTCCACAAATACTACTGAAGTTTCTAATGAACTTTCTATAAAAACTATCCAAACCATGGAAAGATCTCACCTCGGTAGCAGTTCTTGGGGTAGGCCATTCTAGAATAGCCTTCACCTTCTCTGGGTCCATCTTGAGACCTTCTGCTGAGACAACAAACCCCAAGTACACTAACTCCCTCTTCACAAAACTGCACTTCTTAAGATTAATCAATAGTTTCTCTTCTCTTAACTTCTCAAAGGCTCTCCGAATATGCATCAGATGCTCATCCAACGTCTTACTGAAAATCAAAATATCATCTAAATACACAATAACAAAACTTCCTAGAAATTCTTTTAGTACCTCGTTCATGAGCCGCATGAATGTGCTTGGTGCATTGGTTAGCCCAAAAGGCATGATAACCACTCATACAGGCCCTCTTTGGTCTTGAGGTCTTCATTCATCTCCTCGAATCCGGATCTGGTGATATCCACTCTTGGATCAATCTTTTGAAGTACTAAGCTCCACTCAAACAATCCATCGGGTCATCCATCATTGGCAAAGGAAATGTACTTGATTGTTATCTTGTTTATGGCTCCGGGGAATGCGTACACCTCCTCCACTCCCCATCCTTCTTTGGTGCTGATTACTCACATACTACACATGGACTCAAACTCTCCCGTATCAAACCCTTTCTCAACAACTCTTGAACTTGTCTATTCAACTCCTCATTTTCTGCTAGAGTCATTCTATGAGCTGCCTTATTTGGCAAACTAGCTCCAAGAATCAAATCAATCTGATGACTGATCTTCCTTATTGGTGGTAAACCCTCAGGTACATTATTATAAACAATATCTTGAAACTCATCCAACATCCCAAAAACTTCTTTTGGAACATTCTCAATATCCTCCTTACTCACTCTAGGAATCAATGCATAACACACACGCTCATGCTTCATACCTTCTAAAAATTTTCTTCCATCTACATAACAAATTCTAGCACTACTGCATACCTTTTCTTCGGTCTCCTTCAGGGGTTTCAACTTGTGAACCCCATCCTTTGTCAAGGAATAAGTGTTTGCATGGCCATCATGTATAGCTCTCCTATCCGAACTGCCACGACCTCAACAACATGTGACATGCATCCATGGGGATGATATCAACGAGTAACTCATCATGGTAGCTCCGATCTTGAAATTTACTTTGCTCATTGACCAAAAATTTGTGGTCATTCTACAACCAGACAATCCAATATGGATGCAGGTGCCTTTCCCTCTTCAGTTTCAACTTTGTAACCATCTCCTTGACACCAGATTATCAGTGCTTTCACCATTAATAATGACATCACAACATTTTCCTTCACACTTGCACTTTGTGCAAAATAGATTCTTCCTCTGTTCATGGTTCCTTTTCCTCAGTCACCAGGGCTCTCCTAATCACTAGGGCTTCTCCCCTTTTAGCATCATCTAAATGTTCAGATTGGGCCTCCTCATCTGCATGCGCAACCCTTCCACAACCTTTTGGCCTTTTGTCTGCCCTTCCTTGGTGTTGTGGACATTCATAGGCTTCGATGCCCTTCTTCACCACCGGAAACATGTTCCTTTGAAACCACCTCTTCTAGATCCTTGTCCATATCTCCCTCGTCCTCTACCTCTTTGATCACCAATGTTTTGATCACGAGGGCGGTAGAAGTTTTCATTCCTTTGGCTTCTGCTGGTACCCACATCTTCACTTTTCTTTTTATCATCATTTTGGCTTCTGAAGGTCTTCCCTGCCCCTTCCACTTTGACCTCCTTGTCCTTTTTGCTTGCCATCAAATCTTTTATTAGCTTCTCTTCCACCTTCCGAAGCAAACTGATACACATCCTCAATGGTGGTCATTTTGACTAGGCTTAACTCCTCCTAAATGCTTTCGATCGTAACCCATTAAGATATCGGGCTACCTTCTCCTTATTGGCCCTGTGTGACCCATTCTGATGATTATCTTGTGAAAATCTTTAGTATATTCTTTCACAGATCTGCTTCCTTACTTCAACCCTTGCAATTTCTTCAACAGATCTAACTCATAGTCCACTGGTATGAATTGCTTCTTCAGTTTCTCTACCATGCGATCCCATCTGGTGATCTTGCCTTTTCCTCTTGATTTCTTTCCAACTGGACCTCTTTCCACCAAATACTGGCATGGCCCTTCAACTTCATTTTCACAAACTTAACCCGATCTAGGTCCTCTATTTCCTCATACTCCAAAATATTCTTCTAGCTCATTGATCGGTGAATCAACTCTTAGGGTTAGGACTTTTCGAATAGCGGGACTTTTGCTCTGGGTTTTGCTTTCTTTTCCCAATCTTGAAATGGCCCTTATTAGCTGCATTTGGTCTTGATCAATTGCTTCTTCTTCCTCTTCTACATTTGAACCTTCTTCCTCTCCTTCATCCTCACTTTCCTCCCTCGGGTTTAACCCTCTTCTCAACTGCTCTTGTAACACATCAATCAGTCTCTGGAGGGTTACTAGTGCATCTCTTCCACCAGCATTTCTGCTGCCTCGACCACCTCTGGCACCACCATGCCTACCGGCATCACTCTTGGAGGCATCTTTCTTGACCTCGACCCACAACCACGGTCCTAGTGCGAATTGCCTCACAATCGGCGATCTATCCACACGCTCAAGAAAACCCGCTTTGATACCACTCGATGAGGGCGCAGCCCAAGACTTAGAAAATAACCGCCAAACAAGAGAATAATTTTATTATTCAGAAAATGGAGCTTCTTACATGCAGAGGATCTCAAATCCCCAAGTTCTACAACACATGCAAGTCACATAAAGCTACAGAATAACCCTTTCGCAATATGCGAGATTGTCCCCAAAAAGTTACCCAAAAATTAGAAACCTGCCCATAAATAGAGATCCTCTTTAGTTCAGAGCCAAAACAACATTCAAATTTGAGTTTAGGTGGTTTGGTGCCGAAAAATTACAAATTGAAGTTCAAATTTCAAAAGAACATTTGCAATTGTATCTTCTAGAAAGTGCGCCAACTTCCCGGGGCCATAACTTTTGATCCGGGACTCCAATTTGCGAACTGTTTAAACTGTTGGAAAGGTCTCGAAGTCAATAACACGCTTAAAATTTGTTACACTGATTTTGGTAAGTTTTGGGGCTGATACGGGAACTCTAAGTGCCTCAAATCTAACTCAAAAGATTTTCAGGTGCAAATCTGGGAAACTAAAACTGCAATATCTTTCAACTCAGGAATAGAAAATAAAAACCATAAATTAGGAATTTCATTATGACGAAAAGGGTATCCAAAAATTTCAAAACATCTAAAAACTAAGAAACTTGAAATTTAACTATTTTTGGGTGATGCAAGATTGCCCTTACACCACTGGATGCTCCTGCATCAATTTTTAGTTTTTCTCCCCAAATTTTTGTTTAACCTTGACCCCCATCCTTCAGTCATAAGGAAATCTACATATTCACACCTCAAGTTGACTCACCTAAGGGTTGTAAGTCAATTATTTGTGTGGATCACATTTCCCAATTAAATAAGTGAGAAATAGGTTATTAAGTGGTTCATCAATCCACTTTGATAACCCACCTACATTTTTTTTACCTTTTCATTTTTAGTAAACCCGATGTTTGAGCATTGTATCTTTCTAATTTTGGAGTCTATTTCAGCCCTAGATCTAGGATTTGCATTCATTTGCATTGCACTGCATTGAATTGAATCTCATTTAGGGTTTCTTAACTTACATTTGTTTGCATCTCATTTAGGGTTTTAGGATTGCATTTTTGCATCTCTTAAAATCTAAAAAATACAAAAAAATCAATCATTTTGCAAAGCATTTACATAGTATTTCATCATCATTCATCTACATTGCAAAATTGAATGAAAATTGCATATCAAATTAGGTATCCTCGTTTGTCATTTAGCATTATTTAGCATTTGAATTTAGAATTCAATTTACAGAAAATTCAAATTGCAACCATTTGTCTTAGTCCAAAATCTGAAAGCCAAAGGAATTAACTCAGAAACTTGTAACTTCATTTTTCAAAACCCTGAGCTAGGACTCATTCACCCATGGGAAAATGAGTCCCTGATTAGGGATTTTTCCTACATATTTGGGAATTAAAATCTTTGTTTTTGTATTTTTTTTACTATTTTTCAGTTTGTTGTTATAGTTTGTAGAATTTCTGTTATCTAAAATTGATTATATTAAGCTTCATTTGATAAATTTAGTGCATTGTGTGAATTCAAAATTGTATTTAAAAGACATCATTTTTCAATTTTTTACATGCATAATTTAAAAATTATCTTGTTCAAGTATGAAAATTGCTTTTACATACTTGCATTGTACTTTACATTCTAGGTTATTTCATTGCATTTCACCTTCTATCCATTTTGGGTGAATACTAAGTTTGTGAGACTTTTATGAGCTTCATAACTTGGTGTCTTATTGCCAATAATGTCATGAGACATAGTTCGAGAATCATGTCATCCCACGATACACCATTAGCCATGGATCTTGGGTTTTCTAACTCTTTCACTCATAGTGTTGACACTAGTCAACCCACTATGGCTCATATCCTTAACACTTCATTTCCAATGAATTCCCTACCCACAACTAATGTGCATGATGTTGAAAAAATGGTTTCTAATGTCCCGCAAGAAAACGTAAGAATGATAGATGAAGAAATATAAAAATTGCAAAACTTTGTGACTTCTGAAAACATTGTTGGTAGTGCCATTCTTGCTTTAGATAATGTGAGGAAAATGCTTGAAAATGAATATGGAATAGAGATTGTGTGAAGTATAGCTCATATTGTTGATAAACATGTCCCTACCATGACTAGTTGTGCTCAAGCTTTGGGGTATACTCAAATTCAAGGTGGAAATTCAATTCCTCCTTCAACAACCCTTACCTCTATTCTACTTGTACTAATCCTCATGTTACTACAACCATCCAACCTACTAGCAATGCCAATACTTCCTTAGGTATTTGCACTGAGAATCCCCTTATCTTTGTGCATTCAAATCTCATATCTCCTCATCCATCTCCCCTCACAAAATTACAATCCACTTGCCCTCTGCGTACATGTACACAACTCCACCTTATTCACCTCTATCTCACAACACTAACAATGATCCAATCCTTAACACACTTTTACAAAATGTCTCATCCCTCCAACAACAAATTGCCATATTAAACCAAAAAAATAATGGCCAACCTTCACAATACATCAAAACTAACCTATTATCCTTGGAGATATTGAGAACATAATTTCCACAAGGTATAGATGCTCCTAGATTTGAGAAATATGGTGGGGAAGGAGATCCTATTAGCCACATTTACGCATACACAACCTTATATAGTGATTTCATTTTTGAAGATAAACTCTTGACTAAACTCTTCCCTAGATCCTTGAATGATATTCTTTAGAGTGGCTTTGATCTTTACCATAATTCAATACGTTCATTCAATGAACTTATTGATGCCTTTTACAACCACTTCCAAATACACATGGGTCCCAAGATGACCCTAGCTAATTTAATGACATGTAAACAAAAGGATGATGAAAAAGTTATTGATTTTATAGTGCAATATCAAATGCTTTACTCACATATAAATATTAAGATTCTTGATGTCAACCTTCAAAGAATGTTTATTGCCAATTTGCAAAGTAAAATCCAAGCCAAACTTGAGATGTTGAAATTCCCATCCTTTACCAACTTGTGTACAACCCTTTGTGATTACCAAAATTTAGTTAGTAGTCATGAAGTGAAAACTCCCTCTAACCATCTTGAAAAGTTTGAATCCACACCTCAAACCAACTATCAACCTTTCAAGAAACAAACTAAGGGCTTTTTATAACTTAATCCCCCTCAATCAACTCAAAATGTTGACACCCACGTGGCTGCCATAAAGATGACATATCCATATGCCTTTAGGGATAGAAATAAAAAGTTCACCCCTTTGCTTGATACCCTTCATAATACCATGTTGCAACTCCCAAACAAGAATTTGATTTCCTTACCTCCTGTTAGAGCTCTTGATCCTACTAAGCCTTTACCTTCAAACTATAGACCAAATGCCTATTGTCATTTTCACCAAAAAAATGGACATGATATGGAACATTGCAAGTGTCTTAAACATATTATGCAAGAAATCATTGATTCTAATCATATTCAAATTGGAGGTGTTAATGATCAAGGTAATAAGTCTGTAGCTCCTCCTAACCAAAACTTGCAAATATTTACCAATCCTATGCCTAATCATAACATTTCCTTTGTCAAAGCTAGTGAAACAAATAATGATCTGATGAATGTTGACACGAATGATGATAACACAAATGATAATGAGGGACACCCTATAAAATCCACGGTTGGATTTATTGATGCTAAACCTTGTAAGGGCCAAACCAATATGCCCCTTGACATTGATTTCTCACAAAATGACATAATAAAAAATGCACTTGATGGTCCTCTTTACATATCTGGGAGAATCAATGACAAGCCTATGAATGGGATATTAATTGATCCCATATGTGTAGAGAATGTGATCACTAAAAAATTATTATTCATGTATGAACTCTATCAAGATATATATGAAAAACCAAAAGCATGGATCAAAATGCATAATGGTTTTTCTTGCCCTATGATAGGTTCGATAAATCTCCCTTTAAAAGTTAGACTGAAACAATTAAATGTCTCATTCACTATCATCCTAACTTTAGACCAATTTCATGTGAAGTTAGGCTACCCATGGCTTCGCTCCATGAATTCCATCCCATTGATTGTGCATAAATGCTTAAAGTTTCCATTTTGCAATGAGATCTTTATTGTGCATCATAGTGGCTTTAATCCTGTGTCTTCCCATGGGAACTTCTCATTGAATTTATTTTGGCCCAAGCCTATAGAGCCTACTAGACCTCATGAGGATTTCTTTTTCAAATCCTACCAAAAGCTTAAAGAAAAGGGCATAGTAGATTTATCCCTTACCAATATTCCTCAACCCATGATTGCGCCTCCTATCCTTGATGAGACCATGATTGAACCAAAAGATCTTGCAAGTAACCAAGACCAATCCATAACAAATCCTTTACCTATTTCCTATAAGAGACCACAAGATTATCAAATAAGTCTTATTGTGCCTCCTAAAGTCAAACAAGTTTAAAAAGTTAAAGAGAAAGTGGTTGAACAACCTCCCATGGTTCCTTCTATTCCTCCCTTAAGGGAAGAAAAGAAACCTATGGTTGATAAACCCATTCCTACACAATCACAACTTGAAAATCAAATGAAAATAAATTGAAATGCTAGAGAGCATAGGCATAGACATCGTTCTATTCCTCTTTTGTTACAAGCAAAAGAAGAAAATAACAACATAAAAAAATCAAAATCCAAACTTGTCTCAAGCAATGCATGATGCCTCTTCACCTTCACCACAACTTATACAACACCAATCTCCTATGGATATTGTCATTAGACCTCCTATTGTGATTAACTTGGATAATGATAATGAAATTGCTAAGATTGATGAACAAGTGCATAAGGAGCTAAATTCATTGTTCTCTTCTTATATGAACTTAAATGATAACAATCATGATGATCCTACTAATAAGAATATTGAACTTGGTGCTTGTTAGTAGTTCGGAACTTGATGTTGTCCCTTTGGCTAGTTGTCCTCCTTCTGCATATACTGAACAAGATTGGGATGTGGATGACCTACTATAGGTCGAATCGTATGTGCCTTAGTAGTTTCGTCTTTGTTTTCTTTTATCCATGTTCTTTGTGTGATTGCATGTGCTGAATGTGATCTTCCCATACTATTTGTTTGATGTATCCCTTCATGTGAATTCCTCTATTTGTATCTACATTCTTCTATATGTCATAAACCCTTTACCTTTTCTTGTCTTGTGTTTTCCTTTTGGGGATGACGCAAGGCGTTGAGACATTTAGGTCTCTTCCATGTTGACCTAAAAAAAATTCTTTATTTTTGTTCTTTATGTATCATTCTTCCTATTTTGTGAGTATTTGGGGAATGATGATGTTTCCAAGCTTTATAATAAAATTGTAGCAAAGGCATACTAACCCCAAATCTGTAGATCCCTTATGTGTTTGGGATTTCATTTTGGGGGTGACCCGTATCTCTCTCCTTTTCCATGACGTAGCTTCATTTGGAAACATATGACTTGGCATCGGACTTTCCAAATAAACTCTCATATCTTATTTATTATTTACCATTGATTATTTTATAGTTTAAGGTAAATTGCTCACAACAATGGTGTTTGAAATTTCATTAAAGTGGGGGCATACATTGGCATTATTATTTTTGAAAATTTTAACATTCCTTATGTTTCATTGTGTGATTTTCTTACTTCTTGTGATGTGTCTTTTTCTTGGTGGTGTCATTGGGTTTTATGTCCTCTAAGAGTGTGATCTTTCTTCATACGACTTTCCTCTTAGTGGTGATGATATGTGTTGCATCCCCTAAATTGCGAATATTTTATCCTAGAGTTGTCCTCTCTTGGAGAAATTAGGCACAATGTTCCCTAAGAATATACCTTACATGAACTAAAAAAATCCCTTTAAACATGTTTATTTGCATTTTTGTTCATAAGTGTTGAGCATAACACAACTTGCTAGCTTTGTGAAGCTCGAACCCTTTTCAAGGCCACCAAGCATAACACACTTTGCTTGCTTGTGGATCCTTTCCTTGTTTGTTCATAGGTGCTTAGCATAATGCATCTTGTTAGGCCTTATGAAGCTTTAAGTTTATGTTTTCTTAGCATAATGCAGCTTGTTAGGCCTTATGAAGCTTGAAGTTTATGTTTTGTTTTGTGGTGACTTATTGAAGTTATCAAAGATATAGCTTTGGTATGGTATGCGAGCCTAATAATATTCTCTCATTTGCCACCCCTTTTGTGTTTTGTTTTGTGGTGCCTTATTGAAGTTATAAGAGGGATAGCTTTGGTATGGTATGAGAGACTAATAACATTCTCTCATTTACCACCCTTGGGGGCTGACCTAGTGGATAGTTAGAGTTCCATTAGCCCGTGTGAGCGTGCGTGTTGTTTGCATAGTGGATGTAGCCAAAGTTGTTCCACATCACATTGGCTAGTTGAGGTTGATCTACCCTTTTTTATTTTTACCTTTCTTTAAGTCTTTGATATTGTATGATTATCTTGTATTTTTTGCATACATTTGTTTTGGTTGTCTACTTCAGTGAGTTTGACACAAGTTCATCCTCTCACTAAAGTGGGGGCTAAATGTAGTGACAAAAAATGTATCCCTTTACATTTTCTCACTTTTTTACGCTTTCCTAGTTAATTTGGACTTAATTGTGCATTAATTTAGTGTTGTAAAGTGTACCCATTTACACTTTCACACTTGTTTAGGTCTCCTTTAATTAATTGACTAATTATGCCTTAATTGGCCCTTTAATTCATTTTCAAAGCCTATTTATTACATTTTTCGAAGAGGAAACCTAGCAAATTCATTAATGCCTTAACATAACACTTCTCATTGAGCAATGTGTGTCCTAGGTTTAGGGACCTAGGACCCATTTTCCCATGGGTGAATGGGTCCTCCCTTGACCTTAGGACCTAAATTTAAATTATGTTTTTGGTGGTATTTTAATTTTTTCAAATATGTAATTAAATGTCAGCTTGTGATATTTGAATTTCAAGAAATTAAGGATACATACCTATAAATATAAGGTTATTTCACTATGTTTCATATAATATTTTCAAGAGAGAAACCTAGGAATTTTATGAGCATCCTTCAAGAATTTTAAGAGAAATTAAAGCCATTCAAGAGAAGATTTATCAGTGTTTTATTGCAACATTCAATAACCAATTTTCATATCAAAGTCTTCTTGCATCATGTATGTTTTTGGAGCTAACATTGTGATGTAGGTTTCATGATCCTATTAAGCATTCACATCACTATTTCAAACAAGATTCAAGTGTTGAGATCCACATCAATTAAAGCCATTTCATGTAATTTATAGACTTTCTTTCCAAGGTTTTTTTTTTTTGAGAAAATGTGTCTCAAGCTTGCAATTACATAAGTACTATTGATACATAAGGTAATTTTCATTCGACAACAACCAGGGGGAATCATTCCTTGGCTAGGGTCTAGGGGCAATGCCCTTGAATGGTAAATTTTATTTATATTTTATTATTGTAAATTTGGATTGTTCATCATTATGTTTCATATCTAATGACCGATATTTTATTATCTTAACTTTCCCTAGAAGGCAACCCTATTTTATAAGGGAATTATATTAGAGTTGTGTATTGCAATGTATTTTGAGAGTCTAATAGTGGTCGTGTTGTCTTTGGAACTCTAAGTGGTGATACTCTTGTGAGAAGCTTTCTCTACAAGTATATTGTAATCTTTGTGATTTTTGAATAATATATTGGGTGAATTTTGGGCTGTGGGGGTTTTCTCCTAAAAGGGATTTCCCCACATAAATCATTGTGTTGTGGTATGCATGATATTTTGTCTATTTTTGTTTAAGTTTTTGTAACTATTAAAGATCTATAATTTTTTGCATTATTCACCTCTCAAGATTAGTGTAGGAAGTTACCTTAGCTTCCTTACAAGTGGTATTAGAGCCTGATCACCTTTGGTTTCAGTTGTGGGTTGTTGGATTTTTTGAACTAATCCATATTTGAGTGGGAGTTTGTGTAGAAGAAACTTTGTGATCTTGTTGCTATAATTTTTAGATGGCAAGTTCATCAAGGAGAATAGAGGTGGATAAATTTTTTGGAAATAATTTTGAAATGTGGAAGCTGAAGATGGAGGATTTGTTGATAGATCAAGATCTGTGGGATTTTGTTGATGAGAATGTTTCAAGGATTCCAGATCCTACTCAGGCCCCTCAATATGATGTTATGGACCGTAAAGCCAAGGGTCTAATAAGGATTTGCTTGGTAGACTCTATTTCAATCAATGTCCATGAGATCTCTACAATAAAAATATGGAAGAAACTTGGTGAGACGTATCAAGCCAAATCTTTAGTGAACAATATTTTCTTGAGGGAGAAATTGTATTCCTTGAGAATGGAAGAGGGTGGATGAATTATAGACCACTTGAAAGCATTCAATATGTTGGTGGCTCAATTGACATTATTTGGTGTCAAAATAGATGTGAAAGAGAAATGTCAGATCCTACTTTGTTCTTTGCTCGATTCAAGGGGTTCTCTTATTATGGCTATTGGGAGTACTTCCGTTATGTTGAAGATTGAAGATGTGGTGGGTTCTTTTCTTTTTGAAGAGATGATGAGGAAGGTATCCATCAATGCCAAGGAGGCCTTGAATGTTCATGGAAGACCTAAGGAAAATGGAAAGAAGAATGAGAAGCATGACAAATCCAAGTCCAAGTGGAGATCTAAGTCTCTTGGAAAGTACAAAGTTATTTGATGGAACTGTGGTAAGCCTGTATATGTTTGTAAGGATTGCAAAGAAGAAAAGAAGAAGAAAAAGAAGAAATTTGATTCTGATTATGAGTTCAAGAAGGAAGATGGTGACACATTCATTGAAAATTTGGCAACTTATGCATGTAATGATGCATGGTTAATTGACTCAGGTGCATCTTTGCATATGACCTTTAATAGAGATTGGTTTTATAAATATGAATTTGATGGAGGTAAGGTGTACTTGGGTGATGATTCTCATTTAAACATTGTTGTCTATGCCAAAGTTAAAATCAAGTTTCTTGATGGTAGAGTAAAAATGATTAATGGTGTGTTGCATATCCCTGGTTTAGCATGAAATTTGTTATATGTGAGAAAACTAATAGATGCAAGCGTGTAGGTAGTATTTCTAATGCAGGACGCAAGATGGTCAGAGGTGCTATGGTTATTGCTAGAGGTTTCAGATATGGCACATTGTATAAGCTTGATGCATGCACTATTGAGTGCAATAGTACTTTTGTGAAAAAAAAGTATAAGGAAGAATTGAGGGTTTCACCTTCAATAGATGGTCATGGCTTTTGGGTACCTAAGGGTGCTCTTTCTTCTAAATCAAAGTTACCTATAGAGAAAACTATGTTATGAAACCAAAGACTTGGCCACATTGGAGAAAAGGGTCTAAGGACCTTGAAAAATAAAAAACCTCATTGAAGGTTTTTCCGATTGTAATCTTGAATTTGATTTTTGTGAGAATTGCATTTATGGAAACAAAACTATGTTTAGTTTTACTCGAGTTCTCATAAATCTTGTGGTGTATAGGATCTTATTCATTTTGATGTGTTTGGTCCTGTAGATGTTCCTTCAATTGGTAAATCCACATATTATGTTTCATTTATTGATGATTATAGTAGGACATGGGTATATTTTCTAAAGAGAAAATTTGAATTTTTTAGTCGATTTAAATAATTTAAAGCAATGGTTGAGTTGCAAACTAGAAAGAAAATAAAATGTTTGAGGACTGATAATGGTGGTGAATTTTTCTCTAATAATTTTGATAGATTTTATAAATATTGTAGTATTCATGTAGACAAAAGACAACTCCATATTCTCCACAATAGAATGGAGTTGCAGAAAGAATGAACAAGACACTAATGGAGAAGGCTAGGAGTATATTGAGTAATGCGGGTCTAGAAAAAATATTTTGGGTTGAAGGTGTTGTCACTACTTGTTACTTGATTAATAGGTCTCCTACACCAACTCTTGTTGATTAGATGCCTATAGAGGCATGGTCAGGTCACAAGCCTTCATTAAGAAATCTTAGAGTTTTTGGTTGTGAGGCATATGCACATGTACAAAAGGAGAAGCAAACAAAGTTGGAGAACAAGGATGTGAAATGTATCTTCATTGGATATAATTATGGTGTGAACAAATACAAGCTTTGGGATCCTGTTGCACAAAAGGTAATACATAGTGGAAGTGTTAATTTTAGAGAAACTAAGCCTTCTTTTGTTACATTGCAACCAAAACAAAGTAAACAGGAAGATGTGATTTAATTTCCCTCTACATCTAAGAAAGTTGAATCAAGGTCCATGGATAGACAAGAAGTTGAGGGGAGCTCATCTAGCTCTGAAATCTTCAGAAGAGGAGGAAGAACCTCCAACTTAGCTTGTTCATAGGTCTACAAGGAAAAAATAACCACCTAAAAGGTATTCACCTAATGATTGGAGATGTATTTTTTCTTTGAATACTAACATGGATGAACCCAAATCAATAAAAGAGGCATTAGGTATGAATGATGCAAAATCCTAAAAGATTGCTATAGATGAAGAAATGACAACTCTAAAAAAGAATGATACATGAGATCTTGTACCATTTCCTGAAGGATGAAAACCTATTGGTTGGAAATGGGTGTTCAAGAAAATTTTTGGTTTAGATAGAAGTATTGAGAAATACAAAGCAAGGTTGGCTGCAAAAGGTTACTCTCAAGTTGAGGGTGTTGATTATGGTGAGATATTTTCTCTTGTTGCAAAAATGGAATCCATTAGATTTTTGCTTTCTAGTGTTGTTGCTTATGATTTAGAGGTTGAGAAAATGGATGTGAAAACTTCTTTCCTTCATGGTGACTTGGAGGAGGATATTTAAATGACACAGCTAGAGCACTACGTGGTGAAAGGTAAAAGTAAATTAATTTGCAAATTGAAGAAATATTTGTATGGCCTAAAATAGAGTCCTAGGATGTGGTACCAAAAATTTGATGTATATACGTTGAGTTTGGAATTTAAGCATTCTAAATCAGATAATTGTGTTTATTATAAAATTGATGGTGATCGTTTCCTGTTTATTGCATTATATGTTGATGATATTTTATTCGTTGGTAGAGGGAAAGGTATGATTTCAGAACTAAAATATCAAATTGCTACTAAATTTGAAATGAAAGATCTTGGTGCAACTAAACACATTCTTGGAATGGAAATTAAAAGAGATAGAGTGAACAAAAATCTATGGCTTGGCCAAAGTAAGTATGTCAACTCAATTTTATAGAGGTTTGATATGCAGGCTTATAGACCATTGTGTGTTCCTATTTTAGTTGTAACAAAGTTATCTATTTTAGATTGTCCAACATCTCCATTGGAGATGGAAGACATGGGCAGAGTGCCTTACCAGAGTGTAGTTGAAAGTTTCATGTATGCTATGGTTTGTACTAGAGTAGACATTGCCCAAGCAGTGGGAGTTCTTTCCAGATATATGTATGATCTTAGTAGAGTTCATTGGGATGCGTGTAGTACCTCAAATTATTCCTTATTTTATCACAATAATATGAACGAAGACGAGATTTCCCTTGATATGCATGGTTATGTGGATTCAAATTGGGCAGGTGATGTTGATAACAAAAGATCCACCGGTTATTATGTGTTTACTTTATTTGGTGGTGCAATTTGTTGGATGAGTAAGTGACAAGATGTGGTTGATTTTTCCACTATTGAATCAAAGTATATGATAGCTACTCATGCTTATGAAGAAGCCATTTGGCTTAAGAGATTGTGTTTAGATATTGGAATAAAATAAGGTGTAGTGACAATTTATTGTGATAGTCAGAGTGTGATATTTCTGCGCAGGAACCCAACATTTCATGTCAAGACCAAGCACATTGATGTACAGTATCATTTTGTTAGAAATATGGTTGAAGATGGTAGGGGGAAGCTGGTTAAGGTAGAATTTGATGAATGTTGTTGATTCTTTAACTAAGCTTATGAGCACAAAGAAGTTCATATGGTGTTCAGATACTATGGGCATTTCGGCCCCTAGCAATTAAGGGATGATAATGACACCCTTCAGTTGTCCTTGCAAGGTGTTTGACAAGTGGGAGATTTGTTGAGAAAATGTGTCTCAACCTTGCAATTACATAAGGTACTATTCATCTAATGACTAATATTTTATTAGTTTGACTTGCCCTAGAAGGAAACCCTATTTTATGAGGGCATTGTATTACAACTATGTATTGTGATGTATTTTGAGAGTCTAATAGCGGTTGTGTTGCCTCTGGATCTCTAAGTGGTGATAGTCCTACGAGAAGATTTCTTTGCAAGTATATTGTAATCTTTTTTATTTCTAAATAATATATTGTGTGGATTTTGGAGTGTTGGGTTTTTCTCTTGAAAGGGTTTTCCCCATGTAAATCAATGTGTTGTGGTATGCATGATATTTATGTCTATTTCTATTTAAGTTTCTATAACTCTTAAATATTTGTATAAGTTTTTCATTTTTCTCCTCTCAAGATTAGTGTAGGAAGTTGTTCCACTACCTTAGCTTCCTTACATATTTAAGGGTTTGTTGAGTGGTAACATAGCATTATTTATTCTTCATTCCCTCTTTCATGATTTTATTCATTTCAAGGTTTGATTACGAAAAAATGGTTTGACCAAGGCAAACCCCCATTCACCAAAAAAAAAACAATTTTTTCCCTCTCATGTCGTGTTTGTAGATCTAGGTGGAAGAAAGCTTGAAGATCTCTTGAAGAGCAAAATTGAAGAATTTTTTAAAGTTGCAAAAGTTGTTATCTCACGAAAATTCATCTACAAAAATTAATTCTGACTTTTCGACACTAAAACCCAAAGAATTTGGAAATGCAGAGATAGAACCAAAGGCTCCCGAAAGTTGTAGAAAAACCTTAACAAAGGACCCATTTGGGAAAATAAGTCCTAGATCAACTTTAGAAACTAAATTTTGGTCAAAGGTACTCTTAGATCTTCCCTTCTCTAATCTACAATTTGATTGTAGGTTTTGTTAGTATTGGACTTAAAATTGTTGTTTCAAGCATTAGATTACATTTTGGTGCTAGTTTACTATTTTTAGTTTTTCTCCCCAAAGTTTTGTTTGACCTTGACCTCAGTCCTTTAGTCATAAGGAAATATATAGATTCACACCTTGAGTTGACTCACCTAAGGGTTGTAAGTCAGTTCTTTGTGTGGGTCTCATTTCCTAATGAAATGAATGAGAAATAGGTCCCTAAATGGTTCATCAATTTGTTTTGATAAGCCACCTACTTTTTTCACCTTTTCAGGTTTTATAAGTAATTTGTGGAATATTGTCTAAATTTTTAGGAGGAAAAGTACTAATTGGCCTACATTGCCTTTCAATTCATAGTTTGGTGAGTTTTTACTCAATAGTGAGTATGTTAAAGTGTTTTGTAAGTACTAGTTGTAAGGTGTGCCAAAATTTACTCCATGTGTTGCACCCTTAAACTTAAAATTATTAAACTATATGGATCTTTATTGGATCTAAAAGTGTTTCTCTAATGAAATTGAATTATTTTAGTGTATGCCATGTTAGAGTGCCTTAGTATTTCAATCTTGGAGGTTTACTGATCCAATCACTTATTAAGTGTACAATGGTCTTATATTTGAAAATTTCTTAATATTTTTGGATATGATATTCTTGATGTCATATTTGAAATGTTTTGAATTGTAATATTATTTTAAATCCCCAACTTAGTTTGTATGGAGATTTCCTTTCTTGTGAAATTGGATATTTTTACTTGAGTCTCCAACTCCATTAGACTAGAGACCATCTCAACAAGTTTGGATATATTTATTATACTAGGATGTTGATAAGTGAATAATATGATGAGAAGTCAATAATTAGCTTCTATAATGATTTATTATCCCATTGATAGTGACTTGAATATCTTGATTACCTTTGGAGTATCTAAATGAGCCTTGAATTAGGAAAAGTTTGATTATTTGACATGGATGGATACATCATGGAATCATCTTCTCTTCTTTGTGTGTCTAACACCTAGGGATTTATTGTCCCCTTAAGATAGGTTGGATAAAGAAATTGATATTTTTATTTTAACTATATTGCACACCACTTCACACTAAGCTCTTAGTAATTTCATTGGGAGACACTCCACATATTTTCTATGTATTTAACATGCCTTTCATCACTATAGATATGATATTCTATGCTTTGAAGGCATACAATTTAATACTTCGGTATACATTCTATTACTATATATCTATTGATATATCATGCTTCATAGGTGATTCAATTTGATTTATTTATTATTTGAGATAGTTAGTACCTGGGTACACTATATAGTTAGGAAACTATATGATCTCCTAAATAAGAGCTTGATCACATAAAAATTGATAACATCTAAGAAACAATGGTGAAGGTGAATGAATTCTTGAGTCAAAATCCATTGTAAAGACTAGGACCTAATTGGCCACTTTATATTTGATTATAAGAATAATTTAGTGACATATTGTAACATTGATCCAAAAGGGACTTCCCTCCCCATTCCATGATAATGATCAACAGGGATAACTTTAAGAAACCCCCCCCTCGGCAAAGGTGTAAAATCATGGCAAATCTTTCCTTTTATTTGAAAAAATTTATTAATTTTCTTGGTGAATCTATAGCACATCATTAAAAAAATTATAAAAACCTGACGAATCTTAATGAATAATTGGAAAAAGTAATAATCACAATGGAGAATCCTAGTGAATAATCACTAAAAAGATTAATTACAATGGTGAATCTCTCCTTTAAAAAATTGCATAGTTGGTCGACGCAGTTCCCCCATATTTTTTTGTCTTTTGTAATATTGAAGTAGGGGCTCGGGGGCAGCAGCCATCGGTGGGGTCAAGGGGCAAAGCCCCCTTGTGGGGGTCAAGGGGGCAACACCCCCTTGCGGGGTCCGGGGATAGTAGCCTCGGTGCACTTTTGCCATACAGGCGGGGTCGAGGGGCAGAGCCCCTCGCCACCAAGCATAAATTCATTATTGAAAATACATTGGAGCACACACAAATTAAGCATTTTTTAAAATTCTCACTTTAAAAAAAAGACTATATGAAAAGTGAAATTATGACCATCGATTAACCTTTTAATCGGATGGCTGCAAGTTGATTCCGTGAGTTTATATGCATGTGCCTTTTAAAAGGCTTGTTGAGGCCTGAAATTTGTTTTGGGCCACATGATTAAATCTAATCCTGTGGTCCAAAACAAATTTTTGGCCTCAACAAGCCTTTTAAAATGCATGTGCATATAAAATCACAGAATCAACCTACATCCATCTGATTAAAAAGCTAATCGATGGCAATAAATAAAAGCAATATTACCCCAAAATTAATGGTAGAAATATAATATTACTGGGGAATATAATTAATATTTTAAATTAGAGTATAAACTACTTGCGAATCAATTCCAATTACGTGTCGTTTAAAGAATAATGCGTAGGAAAATTAATCAAGATAAAATTACTTTTTTGTAAAAACTTGGTGATTCTGCATCCTTTTTAGCTTGTACTATTCACCATTTCTAGAGGTCTCGATTTCAATTATTCACCAATTGGTGAAGATTCACCACTAAAGTTTTCCCTGATGATCAAGTTTTGGAAGAGTAAGAATTCAAAGGAACATTTTCTCATGGAGAGATACATGAAATAGACATTATTTGTGGGATTTAATCAAACACTGAGTATTATGGAGGTAGAAGTAGTTCTTTGTATTCTTACACGATTATATAATCAAGTCAAGGCCATGATGTATAAGCTTAAGGGCATATTTGACTAGGACATTTGATCTTGACAAATATTTCCAAGATTTTCAGCAAAAGACAAGACAATTAATTTAGAATGGGGATTAATCCAAGTAGCCCTTGAAAAATTATAAACAATTTTTTATGTAGACTTTAGTTTTTGAGTTTTTTGTGTGTTCTTATCTATGAACTAGAGATACTCATACCCCCCTTGCAATAAAGGGTCCCCTAAGAGGTCATCATGAGCTATACATATTTTTTCTTCATTCACCCTTTTAGGATGATGTTTTACTTCCTCTAGTTCAAGAATTATTCAACATGTGATTATCAACATAAATATTAACAATTAAAAAATGGAAAAATATCTATCAATTTTGTAGCTTTTCTTTTGATAGTAACACTTTTGGTCATGAACTTAAATTTCTACCCACCCCATTAGCTAATTCATTGGTGATTGACTTGCATAGTCAAGAAGGGTTTCCAATATGATATATTTCCCATTTTACTATTGGTATAAGAATGGAAAATCTATTTATGTTGGTCTTATTAAGGAAGAGATACAAAATAGACTTATCTAAGAAGTAGAGCCATTGATTATGCAATGGGTATATATAAAAAATAGTGTATCTTCAAAGGTTATTAATTTGATAAATTGGAGCTATTGTTCTATTGGATAAATGATAAATGACTCAACTGAGTTGGTGCACCTATAATTTTTTCATTACTGTTGTGGATTATTTGAAAAGGATAGAGACAATGGTACTTTTGGAATCACTTCATAATGATGTTCTTTTGACAAATGTTTCTAGAATGAAAAGTTATTTCTATAGCGCCATTGGTTGAAAAATGAAATGTCAAAGGAGGAGGGTACTAGTTTGATCAAGGCAAAGGGATACATGCCAAAGTTGCATGAGCTATAGAACTATTAATTTTATGTTCATCAACAATGTGTGTACCATTCTAAGATGTCAATCTAGAAACCAGTTCCCATTATGTCATTAGATATATATCTACACATTGACAAATGGTGGAGTTCATACCAAAGAGGAAGGATATTCAAATATTTTATTATATAGGGAACACATGGCATGTTGGCACTTCTCAAGGATGTCTCTATTTTGATAACTCGAGGTTATTGTGTTATAAGTTGAAATATATGCAATAGTTGGCAATAATTTGAGTGGGGTGATCTCTATTAGGTGAAGGAACCTATTATGCCATCAATGTGATGGGGTTGTAGCTACCAAAATTAATTTCACACTATTCTAAGCACCCAAATGCATATATTTCATGATATTTCTCCATGCCCTACATTGCACCTTGCCAAAGTTGTCCATCATGCTTGATATGTATGAAATATGCAACATTAATGAGAAGATTGATTTGTACAATCTAATCTTGTGAAGGACTTGAATTTCTCTATAAAAGGAAACACTTTCCTCTTTGTAAGGGGTTGTACATTTCATTATTTTATAATCTCAACAAAATAAAACATTCATTTGAATCTAGTATTTGTGCCTTCAAGGTAGAATATTATTCTTCCCAGATTCAATGAATTGATCTCTACGTGATTGTGCTAATCAAACTCTCACAATTTTAATAAAAGGAAGTTGGTAATATATAGTTCTCTCATTATTTTAACTATCTATGTGTTCTTCTCTAATATTACTATTAAATATCTAATCAATTCATCATTAATTACCTTAGCTTATTTATATGAAATTTAATAATTTTGGATATCAAAATCATGAATGATTCTACTTTTTTGTTTTAACTTAAAACTATTAGCTTTAAAAGTAGAATGAGCTATGCACAAAGTGTAATTGGCATACCATGAAAATTCTTTCTTGGTGAATCACTTAGTAATGTAGTTTTCACTTCAAGCAACTTCTTCCCTTTCCCTTAAAGTTTGATTAAGTGACAGCTAAAAAAATATATGAAGAGCCAACTTTTAAAATCTTGGAGGTTATCTTACAAATCAAGTCATATGTTTGCAAAATTTCCCATGTTGGTATAGTGGTGTATGGTAATAAAATTCAATTATCGATATTTACGTCATTCTTAATTTCTTGACCATTTGTTTTATATAGACTTTGATAAATTGAAAAATACTAAAAGATCTTGATTTTGGGTGTACCACTTAGGCCAAAAAGTGGGACACAAGTTAGTGTGGGTTCAACTAAATATCAAAGATTTTTTTTTGTTTCACCAAATGCTAAATATTCCCCACAATCACAATCAAAGAAGCAAGAAATTTTGGTTAAGAAATAAATTCCTAATGTTCCACTAATTGATATTATGTTTGTGAAAAGTACATATGATTATTGAAAAATAATAAATGTAATAGAAAAGGCAAGTTGTAGAGAATACAATGTAAGAATTGATGAAAAGAAGTATGATGGCATATGTTGGTATGATGCCAGTTTTTGGAGGTTGGTTATGATACTCATACATTAGTTTAAAATTCATGAACATTAAGATAGGGTAATATCTATATGCATATTTTTCTAGTTTTTATTTTATCTTTTGTTTACTTCCTTGCACTTTGGCCTTTTTTTATTATGCTTTATTTGTTATGTTTTACATGTTCATTTCAAATTCTATATCATGTTTCATGTTTACATTCTTCCACTTGGATAAATTTATTTCTCTTTCTTGGTATATTTTCTATTAAGTATTTTTACATCTTTTCTTATTATTGCACATCCTTGTGTGACTTACTATGTTCTTATGTTTGCTCATGCCCACCACATTGTTTTCTCATAGTTCTAAACTTGCTTCTTACTTTTATATGCATCCTTATGTATTCCATTTACCATGATGATTTTCTTATGATTCTCCCATTTGTTTATCTATGTATCCGTTATGTGTGCTTCTAGTGCTTACTACACATCAATTACTTTCTTATAATATTTTGTTATCTTGATACTTATGATCCTTATTATGTCACTAGCTTATGAATAATTTGATTTTTTGCTTCTATATTCATTAGTTCTATTGTGATTTGATCTTCATATCATATTTTAGACCTATCTTATTATAATTTGGGAACACTATGTCTCCCCAATCCTATATTATAGATTCTAGTGTTCTATCATGCTTCTAGATATATCTTTTAGATTGAGGGCATCTTACTTTTCCCATTCTCCATTATGCTATCATTGCTTATCATTTTACATTAGGAAGCATTATACCTTCCCCATATCCTATTTTGATCATGTTTGTATAAGCATCTTACAACAATGGGGGCACCACACCTTCCCCTATCCTATTGTGTGCTAACATGCCCTACCTTGTACTTAAGAGAGACATTGGGAGTGCCCTTCCTTCACCACACCACTTATATTGTGCCTTGGGGACCATTTTCACCTTATAATTTTATCATATTAGGAACAAGTTTATATACCATGATGATTATCTCTAGCTTGTGTGTTTTCCATGCTTACTATTCATTATCTACCTCTTTTTTGTCATACAATGTTATCCATGAAAATCATTAGATTGGTTAAAATGATCTATATACTTACATTATATTTTCATGTATTAAATTTCCTCTCCAATTCCTTGCACACTTTGTATGCAATAAATTGAAGGGGGGATATACTATCACTAACATCCCTACTTTGAGATTTTAAGTAGTAAATTTTTCTACATAGAGACTCATTATCATGCCTAAATGGATCTTAACCACATGACAGGTCATGCCTAAAGTCTTATACCACTCGTTTTTTTGTACAACACCACTTTTCATAAAGGAATAATTTCCTTATCCTACTCTCCCTTTATTCCTACTTTTCATTTTTGTAGATAGTTGAAGCAAGTTTCTAGCTCATTCCGATTTAACTTGTGTGGAAAAAGCTAGACATTGCATATTATTTTTCTATTTTATAGGTTCATTTGGAGCATCCATGTGAAGGAGGAGAAAAATACAAAGATATCAAATTGGGTTTTTTACTTTACATTGACCCATATCCTTTTATGTTTGAATATTCTTTTTTTGCATGAGTGTGAGTGCTCTTAACTTCGGTATACATTTTTATTTTAGAATTCAATTGCACCTCAAAGTGTTGGCAAAATGGAAGGCTCAAAATTGCATACCTGGATGTCAATTACAATTTATTTTTTTGCCCATTTTGATGGAATGTCTTAATATGATTATATAGTGACACACAACACACTCTTGTGCTAAGTTTGGATCCTTATCCATCCTCGTGTATTCTCATTTGCATGCACTTCCATTTATTCAACCTTATCCTAGCCCTATCTACACCTATTCCAACATATTCGCCTTACCATCAACCCACATTTCCATGCCCCCCAATCCTTATCTTAGGATTTTGTATCCATTATCATGGGTCAATCCTAAAACATGCAAGTTTGCTCCTACATGACATAAATTTGACCCCTAATTAAAAATAAAATAAAATTTATGACCCCTAATTAAAAATAAAATAAAATTTATGACTGTTGCATTTTCCACTAACCATTTGGAGTTGACTTGATGCATGTTTGTGTGACTATTTGTTGTGCCTTGGTATTTAAAGACATTCACTTGAGCATTTAAATAAATATTTGATCATCCTCAAATTGAAAGAAGCATTCTTATGAGTATTTAGATTTGGAGCATTAAAAAAAATCAACACTTGCATCAAAATTCACATCGAGGCTATTTCACACTTTGTTGTTTGCTAACACTTGCTCAAGGCTATTAAGTTAGTCTTTCAAGGAGGTTCACTATTCAACAACTTCCCTTGGATATTTTTAAATACCACTAGTCCTTACACACCAACAAACATTAGAAAGTGAGACAAGCCAAATCACAAAATACATAGACATCTAGATCAATCTAGTGTTTGAGAATAATTATATGCTTCAAAATATTTTTGTAGAACATAAACAAGATCTCACATAATATATTCTATACTCCATCAAATTATTCTTTATATTAATTAGTCTAAATTAACTTAATCAGGTTAGTTTAGCCTCTTCCAATTGGATGCTCAAGAATTATCACTGTAGTAACTACTTTGGAGGGATAAGACTTTTCAACTCATGAAGTGTATTTTGGCTTACAGATTATTTGCTCACGTGAATAATAAAAAAACTAGTTCAACAAACGTGTAGTAACATGAAAATTTATCCATCTAATTAGTAACAGCTGAAAAAAATGAGGACAATGTCAGAACTCGTAAAAAGCCTATCATTTTACCGCCAAGTAGACGCGAAAGTACCGCCATTTTAACGCAGAACAAAACTGATAAAAGTCCCGCTATTTTAATACACGGCAATAACTACAAAAACATCATATCTCCGAACCACAAACTGGTTTGGCTGAAATCAAAATTGGGATTCTTTCCCGACAAGTACAAGTATTTATAGTTGGAGGAGTCACTAAAACTAAATTTGACGTCGGTTCATTGCATCAGTCATCATCAAATTGAGAATAAAGCGGATTAAGAGCAAGATAACAGAATGAAGATGCCTCTAAATTTTATATCTCTCAATGAATGAACGGCTCGATTATAATTTCAGATGAAAAGGAGGGAAAGCGATTGCGGTCATTTTAGAGGTCTGCCAAACATGGTGGCAATAGGCCCTAACAGAACGGTTGTGCTAAATATTCCTCTGTTATACATGTCGGGGCAGCTAGAAGAATAAAGGTAGTGTACTTGAGCTATAATTTTCACACAGTTTTCATTAAGCGCGCCAATCATTTTCTCACAGGTTGTGAGTTCAATTCTCAGCAAAGGATAGTACCTCTGCTTTCTTTCCATTCACTCATCCTCTGTGCAGAAAACGATCGGCAGGCTTCCTTGATTTTACAGGTATATTTATTCAATCTGCCTTAGGCGATCATTTCATGTGATCTTTGGAAAAAAACCTATACATTTTGGAGAAGTAAAATATTCCAGGTTTACAGTAGACAAATATTTGCAGTAAATGATTTCTGAATTAACTGTGACGAGTATTTGTATTATAATTAGATTTTTGGTAAAATCGGTGACAAATATGTACCTGCATCGAAGTTTCAGATCACATTATCAGGATTTGCAAATAAATTTGGTGATCAGAGCTTTTTCGATAAAGATGTTTTTCGTAGAACTAGGCTATTGATTTCCGATTTTTTTCCCTGTTAGTTCTGTGAAAATTGAACTTTATGCAAATTTGAAGCTCCCGAACACTAAATTTTAATACGATAAAGGCAAATATGAAAATTTCATCGGAGTTTGCATTTTTTTAGAATTTTCTTTTCTAAAGAATTAACGTCTGCTCGTTAATTTCTTTATGCTAATTTTCTTCTGTGAAAATTGAAATGCAAAATCGAAGCTCTCGAGCTCTAAACTTTTAGCCTTAGCTGACAAATTCATTGCATCTGATTTTTTTCTCTGAAATTTTTCTCGCATTTCAGGGATCAGTCGTGCTTTTGAGGTTTTTCAGAGGTACAGGACCTACAGGTAGTTTAAACGGCAGATCGTATCAGATGTCAAATCAGCAGCGGCTACCGCTCGTTCCGATTTCCACAAATGCTTATCTCGGACCTGCATTTAACGCTTGCATTGAGCCGCTCGATCTTCAGCTCCAGGAACTTGATCCAGGGCTTTTGCGCTATACAAGAACGGGAAACGAGAATATTTCACCTCATTCAAAATATTACAGCTCTCTACAGAATCAATTGTCAAAAGCAACGTCACCGCTAGCTTGCACAGCACACAGCCCGATTATCGTTAGCCCCTGGACTCCTGAGCCTCCAGCAGTAAGCCGATCGAATTTGTCAAATCCTGAAAATTTCGACAAGCTATTAAGCTTATCACCGCCATCGTGCTTTTCGCCTTCCCGTTTTAGCACGCCTTTGCAGAAACCAGTGCAGCGCTTCAAGCTGCCGACATTTACCCCCGCACAACTGGAAGAAGATGTTCTTGTAATCGACGGACTGGCGATTAACAAATCATCAACAAATTCTTTCTCTATTTCTGAACCTTGTCGGAAGCAAAAGACTAGCAGCTCCGACTCCTCCGCTAGCGGAAGCACCAGCAGCTCTTCTGGAAAGAGTCTCTACAAGACCGAGATTTGCCGCTCCTGGGAAGAGCACGGAACCTGCCGCTATGGCTTAAAATGCCAGGTTATAAAACAAAATTTTCAACATTTCCTTAACAATTTATGTAAACTTTTCCGTTATTATTTCTGATTGATCTAAGTTTTGGCTATACAACCAATTTTTTAACATTTCATTGACAATTTATGTGTTTCTTTTTTGTTATGTTTCCGATTGATCTAAAATTTGTCTCTGGCTGAATTCCAGCATCTCAATAACGATTTAGATTATTTTTTCGGATATTATTTCCAGTCATTCTAAAATTTGGCGTGGTTTACTGTATTATTACTGTTTGCGCACAGCAAAGTATTTTTTCTGTTATCATTCCCAATCAGTCTAAAATTTGGCGTGGTTTAATGTTTTCATTACAGTTTGCGCACGGCAAAGACGAGCTGCGGACTGCCATTCGCCATCCTAAGTACAAAACCGAGGTAATTATTCCCAAGGGTTTATACTTAATGTCATTAAAGGCGACGGAGGTTTTCTTAAAATTAAGCTTTGAACTGAATTATTCAGATTTGCCGAGCATTCACGGTGACGGGGACATGCCCGTATGGTGCGAGGTGCCGTTTTATTCATTGCTTCAGTCTAATAAACAATTATAGCGATGAATTCAATTTTCCGAGAGATCTAGAGGAGATACTCAACGCTTCGCAGGCTGATTTCGAAGAAATTCTTAGTGCTGTAAACTTGAGTTCGTGCTCGCCTAGGAATCGAACCCTGCGCAGACGGTTACCGATATTTGAACAGATCTGTCCAATTTCTCCTTAGTTAGCCGATTAATTTTCTTCTACCTCTAGATAAATCTTACAATTAATTTTGTCTAATTCATGTCTATTCTACTGAATTGTACATTTTTGGCATAGGAAAATGGCCTTTCTGTTAAGGTTTTTTCTTTCCCACATTCAACCAGAAGCTTCAATCATCAATATTACTGAGGTTTATGTCAAAATGGAGCATAATGATAGTTTTTTTTTAGTTTTCATAATATTACACTTTTTTGGAACTCGGGCTTTTGTGCATACCTACGAAGTATCGTTACGTATTTTATAGCCATTTCTGTAATCATATGTACAAACAAAATAAATTTTAAGATAAATTTTCAAATTTTGATATTTGTTCTGTTATTTATGTAGCAAGGCCTCTACAAAACTTAGTGGGCATAGGCTTGAAGAATTGAATTTTATTGAGAAATATTAATATTTATAGTGGTAAAAATAAATATATACAGTTTTTTTTTTTTTTAATTATTACAATGTTTCAAATATAATAACAAGTTAATAAGTTGAATATTTTTGTATGGAATTATTATATATATAGATTTTATTATTATATATTTTTTAGATATTCAGTTTTAAATTCTAAATTTTTTATTTGTTATTTAAGATCAAATTTGTAGTTTTAAGATTAGACCCAAGTCATTTTCATAATTGTGAGTCTAAGTTCTAAATTTTTATTTGAGTCAGATTCAAATTTTATCCCACCAACTCCATTCTACTAGTTGTTGTGAACCAACCTAGCAGATATTTGTTTGCTTGATTGTTGTTTTTAATGACATTCATTTACTCATTTGAAAATATCTAGGAGTTATGTAAGGACTTGTAATAGAGCATTTACGAGAGCATCCTATAACATATTATCAAAGAATTACATCATCAAACATTATCCTAGTTTTGTTGTGTGATTACTTGTTGTCCTTGAACCTTTCAATTAGAGCTATAAAGTTGGTCCAACTAAGGGTTTGACTTAGGATAACGTGACTCACAATTTTGAAAATTTCCAAAGGATTTCTTAAACACCATCAATCCTTATATAAGTTTAATGATCAATCTCATGAATTACAATTCAAATTCACATATCAAGTTCAAGTCTACACTCATATACATTAGGTTCACATGTGCATAAGTGAACCAAGATGAAACATAACCAATTTGTCGAAGCATTAGGTAGTCATCCATATAAGCATGGAATTACCATTTCTAATATGGCTAATCAATTCCAAACATATCTAGCTTCACTTTCCCACCTTTGATATCTAGTTAAGTCATACAATTTAATTTATTTAATTCTCATATTTATTTTGTATATGTTGTTCCCAACACCAACTTATCGTACCTTAGATCAAATTTATTTATATCATTATGATTTAACTAATTATGTTGGGGTAATTTATGTAAAAGGGTAAGTGCATGAAAATGGAGAACTAAAAAGGAGTCAAAAGTGACTACTTTTTTCTTTTTTTTCTAAGATCAGCTAAACCTAAACTTGATGAGTAATTAAAGATGCATGCACTCAAAACTTGAAGATATAACAAGAATAAAAATTCTAGTACTCCAAATCTATTTTCTAAAATATCAAATTATTTTTAAGATGGCTAAAGATAAAGAAGGTCAAATATTGTATGGACATGATTTTTTTCTTGATAAAATACTACATTGTGTTTGATGTGTGCCCCCTATTTTTTTTGTTGCATCAAGTATTTTTTTGAAAAAAAATTGATATAAATATCTAGTAGAGAGTGAGTACTAAAAGTTGTTTATTCTTTATATTTTTATTGAATATTTATTCTATGATTTTTTAAAGTGGATGTATCATAAAATTGCATTGCTAGGCATGCATGTCATATAACATACACAAAATTAATAAAAAAAAAATTTAATCTGCAAAGAATGAAGCATAGAACAATCTTATGTTTTTTCTTCAAATTTTGATAAGCAAATAAAAAGTCATAAATAAAAATCAATACATATTTATTTGATGAATACAATAATTAGATCACTAAAAATCATATAATTAGAAATTTTAGAATATGTGCAACATTTTAATGATAAATTTGTCAAATATTATTACAAAATAAATAAATTTGATGACATTGGATATAAAAAATACTATTGAAAGTAAAAAAAATCATGTTGAATGGGGGTAACTTAGGAGCGCAAACATTTAGGTTAATTATCCAATCCTTAAGAGCCCAAACAATTAGGTTCATTATCCAAGCTTTCTCTAAACCAAAAATAATAGAAAATTTTTGGTACTATAAAACACAAGTGTGTGACGTAATGTGCTCACATTTTTAAAACACGTTGAAATCATGTAAAGGCCTTAAAACTTTTGGATAATAAGAAAAAATGTATGAAATTCATTGTTCCCACTACAATTTTGCATATGTTTTTGGTATATAACTTTGAATTCCATGAAATTTTATTTTATACGAGTACAAAGGATTGAATTACATTAGAAATTAAAAGTATCGAATTATTGCATGTACTTTTTAATTTTTTAAAGACTTTTGATTGTCAATTTTGGTTAGTAACAACATAATTTTGATAGTTTATTAATTTTTATAGGGATAAGTATTTACTTGTATTTTAAGTCTAGTTGTGATCAATATGTTTTTTTTTTTTTTTTATCATTCAATTCATTTTTATGTATTCAAACATTTAATTAGTATATATTTCAGTAATTTTATGTACTTAAAAAATTAATAATCATTATGGAAAGGCACAAGTGCAGAACACTCGAGAAAATTGAAGGGGAGAAAGAAAAAAAAAAGTGAGGACACAAAAATGATTCATAAAATGAGAAAAATTGGAGGAGAAGGCACACCATCAAATAAATGTAGAAAAAAGTCCTAAAACACCTATTGAAATAAGAAACAATAGACTAAATTTACCTAATGTAAACCAAAAATACATGCCAATAAAAATACCTCATAGAATTATTCATAAGAAATTAAATCATCTAATTAAAATTGATTAAAATATTTAAAATCAATGCCCAATAAAATCCCCAAACACAATTGTAGAAGCATTGGTAATAAAATATAAAAAATATTATTTGAAAACTTAAATGAAACATGAAGGTGCAAATATTTATTGAAATGGTAAAAAAGTTAAATTTAGAGACATTAGGAAGATCCCTAGTCTAAAATTATCCAATATTGATGGTGAAAAACTATTGTAATAAATTTAATTAGTGCATGCCAATAAATAAGTTCAACTCATACACTAGAGAGATGGTTATGTTACCTAATATATTTGCACATCAACTATAGTGAGCAATGAAATTAAAAATTCTCATTTAATTAGTATAATAAGTGGATCACTAAAAATAAATAGAAAATATTATTGAAAGTTGTTGAGAGATGCAAAATAGTTAAGGATCCTAATAAGATGACATTGTAAACATTTTCAAGTAGACTCCTACACAAATACAAGGTTATTGTTGATGTATTAAGATAATTAATATAACAATTTTGGAAAATAACACAAGAGTTGGGTCAATGCAAGATCATGGGGGTCCAAACTAGGCCCCTAAGTGGCAATGAAAATTCAGAAAAACAGAGTTAGACAACTTGACATAAAAATTTGAATCTAGGTTATTAACATAATTTGAAAAATATGTAAGAAAATAATTTGTAGCAAATTGAATGTAATTTCTAAGCTACTAGCCCTTTTTTGGAAAAAAGTAAATCTATTTTGCGAAAATTTAAAATTTCAATGCAACTACTACTAAATTTTTTAGGAAAAAAATAAAAAGCAGGTGTATGTTTGACCAACTTAAGTACAAGGATTTTTTTTTGAAACTTTCAATATAAGTAGAGGACACATGCCCTGATGTGCCACATTTTTTTACAAGTAAATTATTAGTTATGATTTTTTTACTAAAACATATCAAAATTATTAAAACATGTTTTTCTGGCCACCATAACTTGGTAAAAAACTTAAGAAATTCATTTTTTTTAATCTTATAGTATGCAAAGAATAGAATGTGATGCATCTTTTAGATTCAAAAAAATGTGAAATAGTTTGTAAATTATAATTTTTTTCAATCATCCTATCAATCAAGACTTTAGTTGTAATGTATGTAGAAAATCAATAGTAATTATCTATTAAATTCAAAGTAAGGCGTGACATATCTTATACTGGTGGAAAGCTAACAATTTTTTCAATAAACCCTTCTTGTTTCATCAAATTTGGATAAAAAATTTCATGAGCCACAAGGGCGAACTTTCAAAAACTAAGAAAAATTTGTAAACACATTTTTTTCAGTTGACTTTCTAGGTATGGAAAACCTGAACCAAATCTTGAGTCAAATCCGAAGCCTATTGATTTTTTCAAAAAAATGGATATATGTTAGTAACATATATCTATTACGTGTATTATTTAAAATACATAATATATAATATATATTAATATATACTATATACTAATATGTTATATAATATATATTATATATTATTGTAGACACTTAAAATTGTTCTGACTGATATTGCACATATGAATCTTATTACTAACACCATTTCGTCTTAAATTCACCTCTTTTTTGACTATTTAATTGAATAATCCTAATTATTTAATTAAATACATCATTTTGTCCTATTAATCAAGTGATCAATATTATTTGGCTAATTCATCCCTTTGCATGCTAATTTTCATCTTGTTTAATTAAATTTCTTATGTCCTCTCATTTAATTAAATAATATCAATTATTCAATTAAATTTCATTTAATCCCCTTTCATTAAATAAATAAATTATTTAATGATAATCCTAATTTCATTCATCTTGCATAATTAAAACATGTTTTAATTATCTAAATTGTTATTTTCTCTTACCTTCCCACTTGCAAGGGAATATTCCCTTGGAATATCCCTCAATTTGAACTCCTCCAAAATGGAATATTTCTTGTAACAAACTTTCTAGCAACTTCCTATTTTTTTATGAATTGTGCTTCTTTGAATCAATGAGAGTATATATATTAACTCCTTGATCCTTGTCAACTTGCATTCTCATCCATTGTTGAGAATCCTTGATCTATGCCTTCACCTCTCATTGTTTCTCATCCATTGATTGACCAAATCAATCTTGACCATTGATTCGCCATTTTCTCCTATAAATACTCCTCACTTCTTTGAGAAAAGTATCCACTTCCATTTTAGCAAAGTTATGATGCACATTTGCATACTCACTTTCATCCATTTGCATCCATCTTTAGCATTTAGCATCATTTTAGCTTAGTTTATGTATCCATTTTCATCAATGGAATCAATGGAATCAATTTTGAAGCTTGTTTCAAGTAAGGGGTTGGGAAAGGTCTGACATTCCACATCAATGCAACACCAATCCCCAATAGGATGAGGTTTGAGACATTAGAATAGGTTTCCATTATACATTTCTTGTTTGTTTATGTTTTAATGACTTTTTGGTTCATTGTTTTCAAGTATTTCATTGGGATATAGCTTAAAATCTATTGGATTTGACATGTTTAGCTTAGGTTATTGGATTTGGCACTAGAAGAGGGCATAACTAACTAAATTTTTAAAAAATTGCTTGAATTTCTCATGATTTGTAGGTTGTAGGTAGGGCCACACAATTGCAGTTTACCAAAGCAATGCTTTTGATATACAATGTCGCTATTGATTTACAACGATGCTATTGCTTTACTGTGGTGCTTTTTATTTTTTCTAATAGATCAACACTTTTGATATTGTGGTGCTTTAGATCACTCTGGGTTTTTCGCAGGTTCAATAGAGAGGCGCTTTTGAAATTCACCAGAGTGACACTTTTGCATTATAATGACACTTCTGCTATATAGCGACGCTATTGCTATTTGACAGAGCAGTTTTTTTGTGGCACACCGATGCTATTGCAAGTTAAAACAGAGAGCTATATATTTTCATGTCCTCTTTGAATTTTCAATTTAATCCACTCTCTGATCATTTAATGATTGTTGGTATTTTTTCTATAAGGTTCACTATGTTGTAGGTTTGGAGAGGAGCAAGATCTTGAAGTAAAGGAGCAAATTATCAGTTGATATTTATTGTAAAAGTGTTTTAAAAACTTATGCACAATGATATAACCCATCATATGCTACATTAGGACAACTAGCTTTCAATTGGGTTTAAAATTTACAATGATATTATATTTCAAAGTTGGTTAAAATTGGACCCATACATTCACCATTGCAATGATAGTTTAAAATTGAACACAAATTCATACTTCAATTTGGTGCTATTAAAATGAAGTCATCATTGCCTTTGAGGATTTAAAAATAATGAGTGTATTTCGTTCTTATCGTGCTTGTGTTAACTTTTAGTGTGTATCTATGCAATCTTGGGTGAAGAGAAATTACAAACTTTTTTGAGTCACCCCAAGAACTTGCTACATATCCTCTCCCCTTGTGCTTTGTGTGTCTTGGGTGAAGATAAATAGAATTTACTTGTATTTTTTAAGATAAGGGCCTACTAATGAGATACATCCCACAATGGAGAAATCATATAAGTGACCCTAAAAGCATGTTTACCGGTGGGCTATATAAAGTTTATAAAATCATAAGAAAGTAATGTCCAACCCTCAAAATCTCATCACACATCACCCACCCCATAATCAACTCAACCCATAAATCACTCACACCATGGTCCCTCAAAATCCACCACACATTCCCCAAAATAAATAAAAATCAAGCCAATACAATATAACATTGCAATCCCAACAAGCATTACAACAACAAGCTCAAGATCAAGCTTTGCAACAACAACAAGCCCAACAACAAGCCTATCAACAAGCATTGCAACAACAACAAGCTCAAGCTCAATACCTACAACAACAAGAAGCTCAAATCCAAGAGCAACAACAAGCCCAACTACAAGTGCAACAACAAGCCCAACTACAAGCAAAAAAGTACTCTCAACAACAACAAGTTCTTGCGCAATAACAACAACAATAACAAGGCTTGTACTACAACCCCCAACAATACATTAGAACATGAAAAAAAATGTCTTGATCCCAAATGTACAAGGAGCATACACACATCCACACTATCACCATTACATATGCTATACCAAACTCCACCATAGACCCCATATAACACCCCCCATATCAAAATCCCACCTACAACTCATCTACCATCCCACAATATACCACATATGCTCCTCCACCAAATCCTCAAGGTGATTTGTCATCACAAATTACAACACTCATGTGGAAAATCCAAATCCTCAAGATGTTTGATTTTTCAAACAAAGAAACTACATGTGATTTGATAGAAACATCGCGATGATACCTTTCCCACACGGATTTGAGGTCCCAAAATTTGACAAATATAGAGGACGAGGAAATCTGGTGGATCACATCAAAGAGTTTTACGTAACACGTATGGAAGTTGATTACAATTATTCCTATTTAATGCTCCTTTTCCCAAGTAGTTTGGAAGGCCCAATGATAGATTAGTTCTCACACTTACCTCTGGGAATTCAAACCTTCCAAGACATAATCAATCAGTTTGTAGATCACTTCTCCTACAACCTAGACATAGACGTGACCTTGGAAGAGTTGTACACCCTAAAGCAAAACAAGGGTGAATCCTTCATAAATTTCCTACAATGATGGAGGTAAAGAGCTAGCAAGAGAAAATGGCCTATTCCCGAAGAACAACAAATAGGGATCATCATTACCATTGTAGACATGGATCTATCATTTCAATTAAAAATACAACGAGTCACATCATATAAAGAGCTTATCCCTAGGTCCCTTAACATCAAAAGAGACCTTATTGCACAAGGAAACACACAAGCATACAAAGAAAACTACCCATCTACTAAATCTAATGACAAGCCCTGCATATGGGCCAAGAATAAGAACGTAACTAACAATGGTTTCATTGATGATAAAGGGGTCCTAATTTCTCCTAAACAAGCAAACACCCAACCCATGAACACATAACAACCATACACGCAACCGCCAAAGAATCAACCAACAATCAATGCTGCAAACACTCAAAGAGGACCACTAAGAACAAACAATGCTCCTAAATGACAATTTACTCCCTTAGGGGAACCTATGGAAGACATTTTGAAGAAGCTGATACATTCTAATCTTATCATACTCCCATATTTCAAGAACTATCAAGAGCCACAAGTCAAAATTCCTAGCTATAGAGAAGATCATTTTTGTGAATTTCACTGATACAAAGGTCATAACACACAAAATTACTTTAGACTCAAGAATCTAATCCAATATCTTATTGAACAAGGAGACATTGATTTTGATAAAAAAATTGTGAATGAAAATCTAAAAATTTATAAAACTCCTATGTATGATCATATAAAAGTGAAAGATTTAGGAAAGGCATCAAGCTGAAATAATGTAAACCATACTGATGATACCATGGTGGGATAACTTCATGTTTTTAATTCATCACAACATGAGGAATCAGACATGCATCAAGTTGCTATTTTAAAAAAAATTCCACACCAATCAACAGTTTCTAGCAATAATTCACATTGTAATGGAATCAAGTATGTATCATATTGTGATATCTCTCCCACATATGACTTCATGATTGGGCATATTGAAGAAGTTTCAAAGGAGCAGGAAATATCCCTTAATACATCCCTACCTACTAAATTTTGTGAAGAGACTTTTTTCGATGATGTATCATCCACCCAAGGATCATGTCAAGAGGAGGCTCTTGAGGATAATGAAAGTTTCTCTGAATCGAGTTAGGATCAAGAAACCCTATCCCCATAATATATCCATGATTTGCATAATATCTTCCAACCTGTAAGTGATTGTTGATCTACCCTAAGTCAAGATGAAGATCTCACTTCCCCATAATTTTATCAAGCGCTACATTTGGAAACCCTCCAAACCATTTTAAACTCCAAAGATATCCTTGATATCACCCCTGAGATGTTTCTTTCTGATGGACATATAGATATTCTTCATCCAAAACAAGAGTCCCCACTCTTGATATTTCCACACAAGAGAAAGAAACTATCAATATTCTTGATTCTTATAGTGATTGTGCATCATCAACATATTTTGAATTAGAGAAAACAGTTAATATTCCTGAATAGTAGGAACCCATAGCAATATCATGTGTTCACGAAAAGTCATACTTAGTGGCTATTGATCAAAGGATACATTACCAGGGCAAAGGATTAGGTCTTGTTAATACCTTCACAACATTGAGGGAAATCTTGTCTAATATAAACATCAATATAGGGGGCACGAAGGATCCTTATGATGAAAATATTGTCCACACTACAACTAGTTGTATCATGAATCATCATCCACCCATCATTTCATACTCAAATTGGGACCAACATAAAAAGAAGGATTCCTATCAAAGTAAGGAGAACATCATAAAATAAAATGAAGCAGTAAAGTAAAAAGGACAAAGTAAATACAAATGGATACCAAAGAATACAAAATAAAATCATCCCCATCATACTCCATCAATCAAAGAAATTATGGGGCAAAGTCAAAAAGGGAAACATATCCATCAAAGATATCCTCAAATACAAAAGCAAGCTTCTCAAGCAATGACCAAAGTATATCAAGTGGTTTGTCCTAATTTCAAGAAAACCACCATATCTACTCATCATTGCTCATCTTCCCGAGTTTGGAGAGTCAAAGGTTCCAAACCATCGACCAATCCATCACATATTCCTTCATGCATGACACAATACACTCCATTAATGATATCCATTTCTCACATTAACTATGTGTTGGCAACTACTCTTCATCATAAGGATTTCGAAGGCACTATATCACAATGTGCACACATAGACAAGGTTAATTCTTGTACCAACAAGGTAGATCAAAGTTCTCTAAAGTTGCACTCAAGTGCTTGTATCTTAGCAAAGCAACTTCTTCAAGCAGGACATCGTTGGAACGTTATGACAGTGGCCTCTACATCAATGTCACCAAGTGGTTAAACATGAGGGTAAAATTTTTTAAAAATAAAATAAATCAAGAAAATAATAATAATAATAATAAAAATCATCCTCTAGTGAAAACCACTACGATGGCACTTTGGGCAAGTACTATGATGAAACCTTGGTAAACAAGCATCATGAGTAGAATTGAGCATCTATATTCAATCCTTTTTAGATGGAAACTTATCTCATCCCTGTAATGATAAATCCAGTGTTCCCTCCATCAGTCCAATCCATCTTTATAGAAATATTCTAGTTTATCTTGATCTTGACAAAGATTCGGCGTATACTTCAACTCTACTCATGGCTAGCTCTTGATAGGCTCTTTACCATTTTGTCTCATAAAGTCCAGTAGCCCATATCTAGCATGATAAAAATATTTTGAACTCTTTGCATATACATTACCTATCTTGGTTTGTCCATTGAATTATGAAACATTGCTAGACACTGGGGACAAGTTCTTGCACTCGTGTTTTCAAATAACTCTTGATCCATGTATTGTATCTCATAACATGACATCAACATCATGATCTAAGGTATCATTTATCCTCAAAAAATCCAAAAAATCTAAATTCATCAAAATCCAAAAACATCAAAATCTATAGACAAAATCCAAAATCATTCAAATCACATCAAAATCCCTAAAAAGTCAAAAAAGTCAAAAAATCAAAAACATACCTTGTCAAACTACATTTTATCTGAGCTTAAACATAGGTAAGGGCATCATCGATGCGTCCCCAAGGCATTAGGTCAGTCTTTAGGAGTCCATCATAATAAATTGACAATCCACCAAATGTTCATATCTCATCAATAAATAGATACTGGTTAGAGTCAATTGAGCAATGTGGTCTTTCCATGTATAACATAGGCAAGGCTAATATTTGATAAGCCCCCGAGGCCATAGGTCAATCCCTCTTAGGTCTTGGTCAAAACTCAAAAAACATAAAAATATTTGAAAACTTGAAAACCCCAAAACATTCAAAAACCTTAAACACCCTCACGTAACTTGAAAACCTAAACATTCACATATACCCAAAAAGATCAAAAATAGCCTCAAAAACATTACAAAATACCAAAAACATTGAAATATTCCAAAAAATCCAAAACCACCCATCCCATTTTTCTTTTACTTGCAATAAAATTCCATCCATAATAAATTGATCATCATCATCAACCTTTGGTAAAACAAGTGTGAACAAGTGGCAAGTCGTGAAGTGTGAACCTAAATGCAAAATCTAAAGTCTAGATCATGAATGAACAAGTTGGTAATGTTTGTATCAATGACCTATAAAATAAATTTTAGTCTTAGTCAGACATATGATAAACATGTCCTAGGATGCATTCTTCCTACAATGGAAATCATCCTCAAAAATCACCTTAGCTATGTTACTTTGGCAAGATATATAAATGACATTGACTATTTGTTTTGATCTTTTCTAATGGTTTATCTTGTTGAACCATCCCAAAGACCTCTCAATGATGTTTGCCAAAATGATTTAGAGAGAAAGGAATGGGGCATCGATCATTATCTTTTGTTTGTTGTGCTTGTTGGATGTTCTTGTAAAATAACTTTAGCGAATACTTTTTTTTTGTGTCTATGGAGGTCATTTTGAATGGGTTTTTTACTATTGCATATGCTTTGGTATGAAATGTGTTGAACATCCAGAATACTAAGAGGGGGGGTGAATTGGTATTCCACAAACTAATAATAAAATCCACTTAACCATTATAACAATTTTGACTAAATCAACAAGAGAGTACATAGAAACAAGTCAATACAATCACACACATGAACACCAAGATTTTTACATGGAAAACCAAAAATGGGAAAAACCACAGTGATGGTTAACTCATAATATATTATATCCGGATACAAAATATTAATGGGCTCGCTGCCAAGACTCATTGTCCTTAAAAGGCTCACAACCTGAGTACAAAAGATGGCTCACTACCAAGATACAATGATAGTGGCTCACTGCCAAAAGAAAGAACTAATGGAATACACCTTCAATGTGCAGGGTTCAATTCCATTGAAGCTCAAAATATAAAGTACTGCATCACTCAACAAATTTGTATTACTGATAAAGCATTTAGTCTTTGATCTTTTCCTCTGTTCACTTGCTTGCACATACACTCACACTTTTCCTTCTTGCTCTCATGTGTATATCTTTCATTCCTCAAAGCATCTTATATATACAAGCATATCTTATTCATCAATTAGGTCGGCCTAATTGGATGAACACAAAATAACCAAAACCTTTCTTTGTCGGCACCATATAGGATTTGAACACTTTCTCCATGTAGTGTAATATGTCAAGTCAGCTATTAGTCTTCATAATATATTGCATTCGTTGAGTCAGCCAAGACTAAAACACAATTCTCCAAACCAACAAATAATCCTCAAAACAAACACCTTTTGGATCTGAGAACACATTAATTTCCCATCATACTACCAGTAAAGAGACTATCAGCCAAAATCGCAATGCAAGAATGTTCACCTTAGTAGAATGGAAAGTCTCCCACACAATATACCTCACACATAACAATAGTATGATACATATTTAAACTTTATCAGAGATAACTTTCTATTTGTAGCAAAAGATGTCTCAAGATCTAGGAAATAACAACTTGAATGAGTCAATAAAACATGGTTAATAGATTAGAGTCATATCAGATCTTACAATTAGTTTTGGAGTCAAATACCAACATATTGATCCATCACAAAGGAGTATTACTAGCAGAAAACAAATTTTGGTAACCCAAGAAAACTTCTCATATAGTTATCGCCTTGTAGTTATTACCATGTTGACATCAATGACAACAAAGGAACAACCATCACAACCATCCATACTTCATGCTCATGTTGCAAGGCTTCCAAAAAAATGTTCTAAACTTCTAAATTGCATTCCAACGAGGTTTTTGTATGTCAAGGTGTGAGAAAGGATTATCTTATTTGTTTGCAGAGTCAAAGTCCATCACACTAGATACAATACCATCATGGTTAACAATACCTTGAAGCATCGTATCTATGTGTTATATCAAAAATAAGGAATGAAATGATGAAGTATCCCAATCCCTAAAACAATCAAACCATCAATCTTGGCACCATATCTAATAAAGTCTCGAAGACTCATAGACTTGTTGGACTTTTGAATCAATCTCAAAATCAATGGTTAATCCATTCATATTTTTCGTTTATCATCTTTCTACACTAACTTGGTATCATGACAATCAACAAAAATAATAATGCATCCGTCCTATATCCACAAACCATCAACATACATACATCTTGCATAATCATGTCATAATCATGTCATAATCATTAGCATATCATAAGCATGACATCATCACATGGGAAATATGCAAAAGAAGAAATGCATCCATCTCATAGCATGTCATATAAAAATATACTGAAAAAGAGAATAAATCACCCATCACATTGCATCCATAACATAAATCATAAATTTCATATCATATAAACATCGCATCATAGATCATACATCACATCATATCACATGCATAAATAAACACATCCATAATATAAACATTTGCATATGCCATAGCATGTGCATCCATACATAATCATAATGCATGAAATAAATGAAACATCACATCATATGCATCAAATTAGGCCATCTCATATATATATCTCAAAATATAACTATCATGATACCAAATTAGAATAAATATGTAAATGTCACCAAAAATAGATATACAAGAGGCTATAAAAAAAATTAGTCGATGAATGTATATACATATCAATAATCAGGGATGTACATCAAAAAGAGTCTACAAAAGTGTGAGGCTAGCCTTGGATCTGTCTATCCTTGTGTTGTGACTGGTCTTGATGACCACTTGATGGTTGTCTATGGTCACTCCTAAAGGGCTTCCTAACTAAGGAACTTTTTGAGCCACTTGACGCAACTCTTCTCCTCTGTGAATAATCAGGTTGTTGACACTCTTCAAGAACATCCCAATGGTACAATTTCCTATAATACAAGGCCTCTGCAACAGTGTCTCTACAAAACTATAGGTACACTACCATGTTTGGCCTATGCCTAAAACTGTGCACTGGCCTCTAGCTACACCTAGCGCCCTGTTTTTGTTAGGAAATATTGCATTTTACCCATGATATTAATCCATTTACTACATAAACCATGAGAGATAAACATGCATACAAGTTTTCCAAATGCATAGATCAAATAGACAAGCCACAAGATAACACAAGATATACCCTAGGAAAACCCTCAAGAGGGAAAAACCCAACCTCTAAAAGCATCCATAATCCAACATATTAATCAACAATAAAGCAATACAAGAGTTACAATGAATACATTTGAAGCATAAATCCCTCCAATGCATTCCCATGTGTCCAAGAATGAATCCACATATCCCATGCCATGCTTCACAAATGCACTCCACAAGAAGACTCAATAATGAAAACCAACCTACTTAGCCAACCTAAACCACTACACATGTGTTTGCTTTTATAGACAAGCTCACAAAAAATACTAGTGGTAAGGTGAAACCATGTACCACAAAACCATGTGAATACAATACCACTAACCCCTTATTTAATATTGGGTACTAAGACAGCGCCTTTTTAATATTTCCCCAATATTAAATTATTATCACATGTCTCCCACACATTAAATAATAATACAACGCTACACTACAACATCAAGTGGAACCCAAATAATTGCCTAGTGTGATTAACAACACCACCAAGGTGTATCATAACTAAATAATTATTTAATTACAATAATATGATAAATCAACTTATGCAATGGTGTACAACACCATACCTCAACATTCTCCCACTTGTTGTATACATTGCATAAGGTATCAAAGAATGATACACATCATCAAATCCATCCATGAAACTGCATGAATCTGTAACATGCTCTCGTGCTCCATGAAGATAACTGTAATAAGAACAAAGTGACAACCATCTTGAGCAAGAACTTCTCTCATCCTCCAACATGCCACCTATGGAAGAAAAGGAACATGCCAAGGTGAAGATGCACAAAATCATGAGCACAAGCATCAAATCCAAGTGATACCAAAGGCTCTAACCAAGCTGTTGTCAAATGTAAAATCCCACACAATTGGAAATAGCATCCATAACACATGTTAATACATCCAACCATCCATACCTCCAAGGTATCAATACATCAATAAACCCATGCCAAGAAACATATGTAGCTTGTAGACTGCAACAAGTTCCCTGTATCAAATTTGTCAATGAAGAACATACATATCCAGGAACTCCCACTACATAGGTAATGCCAAAGCATATCAAGTCTACCAACTGACACTATCCATCAAGGTGTGATAAGTAAATAAAAGTATGAAGTACCAAGAACAATAACCATGATCCACACATGCAATCCATAAGCTACATAATCTCTCACAACATGTTTCCACCATTCTCCCCAAATCATATGAACATGAACATCCAAGGAAGGAACCATTAATAGAGAAATTTGTTAACCATAATTAACTTTTTCCAACACCTCAAAAAAGTGTACTTTTGTGTTAAGTATGATCTCCTAAACAACCCCAAATGAAAAGCCTCAACAACATCTATAACACCTAATCTCATAGATCAAGTACACCATATGAATCAATGTAACAATTCCAGCAGGGATGTAAGCCTCTCTAATCAAGAAGATAAAACTCAAAGTAACCATACCCATGACTAGAAATCAGCCCATAAACCATCTCCTAATAATCTTCATCAAAGAATGATATCATAAACTCAAATGTACAAGGAGATAACCATGCTATAACATCCCTCAAAATGAATCCTCCATAACTAACTAACATAGCTCAAGATCCATATCTATGAAAGATAAAGCATATAAAATCATGTTAAACCATCCTCAAATGAGTATCCATAATCACCATGAAACAACTCTCAAAGCACAAAACATAGCACATCTAAAAGATATAATGGGAAAATACCTCTCAAATCATAAACTACCAAGTACACCAAGAGTGGGGAATGAGAATGCTCCTCCAGGATAACCAATTCATCATGACCCACTCCAAAAACAATATCCTCTATCAATCTATCATGAACTCATGTCCATACAAAGTGAAAGCTCCTCAGTCTTCTTGCTGAAACCTCTAAAGAGTAATTGTCTCAAGAAAATGTCTATAATCACAAGAAAACTCCAACCATCACCTACATCTCTAAGTATCCACGAGCACCTGTAACCAATCAATCAATTCCAAATTCCAAATTCAACATAGCACCATCATGAAGTAATCAAGCAAATGATCAATCTACTCAGTAAAAAGAGAATCACACATGATCAATGTCAAAGCTCCAACCATAGAATCAGGAACCTATCATGACAACATGATCTAACCATCTCCACTCAGGAGATCACATGAACCAAAACATACATCCTAGTCTCAAGAGAACATGTAATATTCCAAACTCTTATCTAGAATCAAGAGTATATCATGAAATCATAAAAAATACACTCTAAACCAAGAAATCATATATCCAATCACATGAAGGTAACCATACCAATGATGCATCCATGTCACTTCCAACAACTCCCACTGAACCATGATACGAGCTACACATGGCATCATGACAACCATCCTCTCCATGAAGATCATATAGGTCTACACACACTCAATTGCAATGTCAGTAACATACAAGTAAACCAAGATCTCCAAGCCAAGAAGATACATACAACAACCATCAAAACATCACAAACCAATCCTACACCACCAAGTCATCACTGTCAAAAGATCCCACTGAAAGTGTATAACCAATGAATGTAACAAGCTATCATTCCATTGTGATTGAACTACATACTACAAGTCCCATGAACTGACTAATCAAGTACCAAAATCATCCATCCTCTCAATATAGAAACAACATACCAATGCACAAATGACCACAGATAAGGCCAACTAATGAAATATGCAATATGATTGAATCGAACCTGGTGGATATAGACTTTCCACATACAAGTCATCCCATTGCAACTCAATAGACTATACACGCCTACAAGCTACATAACTCGTAGATTCAAACCACTGAAACATGCAAAATCATCATCACATTAGTAACTGCAAACAAGATATCAAAGAAGATAACCATGTAGACATCAAGAATCAAACACCAAATCAACCACTGATCTGATTTTCCAACCATGTCCAGAAAATGATTAATCATTGTCAAGGAACCAAACAAGCATCAAGAAGATAAAACCAATCTCCTAACATCAAACCATATCACCACCAAACACCACATACATGATCATGTCATGCCAATGCATCAAATGTACCTGCATATCCCACCATAACCGTATCCATCATTGTAGCTGCACTCAACTATCACCCATACGAGACTCCAAGTTTTAAACCATGTCCAACCATGTCCTCAAAACTGAAGACAACATGTGTACATGTTACCATCAAAGTCCCAACATTGAAAACACTTGTAAACTTGTACTTGGAAGCACCAATCATAAATAACATATAAAAACATGTACTTCCTCAAGGTTTTTCCTCTTGACTCATCTAGATGCACACACAATCATACCCAAAATTTGAGGAACCTACAAGTGATCAAACAAATAGCAAGCTCAACTTGTTCCTCAAACTAATAAACAATCTGAACCACTGTGTATTACACAAAAAATTCTCTCTAATGCCTCTTTGAAATCAAAAATATGATTTTGTATGCAAAAGTTATGGCCAAAACCATGAAAACAAGAACTATTGACTTCCAGGCCCCAAAAACATGTCAAAACAGAAAAATTAGGGAACCACACCTATACCACTACGTAGTGCTCAACCAACTTTCCAACGACTACAAGATAAATTTTGAATGGATTAGAGTAGACGTTTTGATAGCTTTCATATTTTAGTATGTTAGGTTTTGATAAAATGTCTAGTTTTAATCTTGTTTGATCTTGTTGAGATTTGAGTATTGGTGGCTCTATTATGCTTCGATTCTTCATGGATCAAGCATAATTCCACCCATACCGACAATCCTCGCATCGAAATTATGGCCCTAGAAGGAGGGAAAAAAGATGATTTAACCATATTTTAGCTCAAAATCCATGTTCATGCTATTTTGCAAGTTGTAGTGATGCGCAAACCACAAATAGCGACAATATTTCAATAGCGTCGCCATATAGCGATGCCCAAGTAATTTGATACAACAAGCACATTTAATTGGCTAACGCTAATTTAAATATAGCAACATATATTTAAATTTAAATTATTGTGGAATGAAAACGACGACGCTCATTTTCACCAGACCGATGCTTTTAAATTTCAAACAACGATGCATTCATTTTCAGTGATGCCCATCAAAACAACGATGCACTCATGCTCATTTGTTTTACTACAGATCAACACTCAAATTCACTAGAGTGACACCCAAATTTCAAATTGAGACGCCATTGTGTATAATGATGCTCAACCAGGGTTAGAAACTTTATGTTTGTTTTTCAACATGTGACTTAATTTCTTTTGATTATCTGATCATTGATGGATGTCTAACTATGTTTTCATTGTTTCACTAATAGGGTTTTTCAAGTTTAAAGGAATGGATTGAAATTGAAGACCTTCTCTTCTATCTTAAACATTCTATAATTGTAACTAACATTCAACGCTTTGGGGCAATTATAACCCAATTTCATGATTTTTCACTTTCATTTTTAGGCAAAACACTAGTTTTCAATTGGGTTTAAAATGAACATTCAAAGTTGGATAAAAATGAACCCTCACATCACATCTTTCAATTGGGATTAAAATTGAACAAGGAAAACTCATCTTTCATTTGGTGCATAAAATGAACTCATCAGTGCTTTGAAGGATAAAATTGATAACTGTTTGTTTTGTTTTGTGGTTTTCAACTTTTCTAGTGAATGTGTATGCAATTCTCTCACACTGTTTGGCAATCTTGAGAAATAGAAACATTCTCTAACATGTTGCAAAATCACCCACATCTTTCAATTGGGTTTAAAATTGAACAACCATGCTAGTGTGAGAAAAGGCATAGTGTGTGTTCTCTCTTTGTGCATGCAAGCAAAGATGATTGAGCTACACATGTACTTACTCGCTATTGTTCACCTTTAGAGGGCTTGCATTGGTGGGAAAAATTACTTACCCCAAGGGAACAGCCCAAGCAATAACAAGCATAAGCTAGGCTCTTCCGAACTGCTATATAAATTTGTGGTTGCAAGGAAAGTTTGCAATCAACATAGTGATGCATGATAGCTCTCCCCAGTATCTTTATGATGTGTAAAGCCCTTGTTCTAAGGGTTGGGAAATATCTTGAGGGAGTTTATCATAGTGTTCTCTTAACCATATGCCCTTATTACAAACCTTTGTATAGTAGCCAAAAATACCTATTATTTGTTGATGTTAGGAGGTCGGACCTCCGAAGTCGTCCCACATATTTGTTGTTCTTAGTAGAGATGAAAAGTTTTTCATGGGAGATTCATGAGAACTTGAAGCTTGGCTGACCCATAGAAGTGAGTGTCATGGAGGGGAGCCAGTGTGGTCAAGCTTCTAATCGTCTGCTCTGAATAAGCGCAACTAGAGAAATCTAAGTGGGAATACAACAAATATAGCCATTTCTATCCTAGGATTGTAATGTTTGTGAGTTAGTTTAACACTTTGCTTGGTTTCAAAATGATCCAAAAAAAAACATTCACTATCCAAAATTTCAAACACTTTGGCTTAAATATGGACTTCTTGAGTTAGCCTTAATATTACTACATTTCCTAAGGATTTATCCTTAGCGATTTCTAAATATCTTGACATTAATCTCAAACCCATATTTACCAAAGACAACATACGCAATTATGGCTTTAACCTCATAATTTTCATGAAATGGACATTGTGAAAGTTATGATTTTTTTGACATAAACATCTAGTTTGGAAACATAATCATAGACAAGTGTTTTTGGTAAAATCAATTCACCTAAGCAAAGATAAATTGACAAATGAACCCCACATGACTATTTGGAGACTGATTACTCCCGTTGAACAACTTGATCTTCCAGGTGCTATAATTAAGCCAAAATTTGAACTCATAAATGGTGAACAAATAGATCTCATTAGCAATTTGTGAACCTTCACTTTTGAAAACAAGGAAACAAACTCACAGTGGAGAAACACAACAATCATTTTAGATGAAGAAGAGTAACATGCCAATATTGAGGCTAGAAGACCCCTATTACCACCACCCGCGTGGCAGTAAATATCTTCCTTTCTTCCATAAACTTAAACTGTTTCCCCATGATCTCACAGAAAATCAGGATTCCTAAGCCAAGGTCTGCAGGTCCTCATTTTACAATAAGGCATCTCACTCCAAAAGCCCTTAAGAAACATCTTCGAGCAGTTCACAAAAACATAAACAAATTGGTAGCAAATTTTTATAGACACACTTCAAGGTATTGTCTAGAATTCTTTGCATTCTTTTGAAGTTAAAATCCTAGTATTTTTCATGATACTCAACTCCTCTAAATGATTCATAAAATAGTTAAACTCTATAGGGGAAAGTCTCTAGCACTCCATTTCAGACATAGGAATCATCAAACAAAGTTTAATCAAAAGTGGGAATCCATATTTTATCGCAACCGTTACGCTTTGTTGAGAAAATTTTATGCCCAAGCTAGGAGAGCCTGAATTGGTTTGAACATTCCCCTATGTCCTCTCATTTTCTAGGATTTGAATATTTTAGAGGTTTGCCATCATTTTTTACTACCTTGATCTTTTTTTTGAAACAAAGGTTCACTATTTCCACATGATCTCATGCAAAGTGAGTGTGCGAACCCCAATCCTAGTACCTGCAAAACAACAAGAATAAACAAGTTAAACAAGAAATTGCAAGCTAAAACAAGGATTCCCCATGAAATCCATTTACAACTCCAAATTAGGAAAGAAAAACAATGAAAAGCATAATAAAAAGAACAAAATAGATTGAATTCTAATTTAAATGTGCAAACTCATGATCCCATGGGGGAATTGGTGCCAATTTGATGTTGAAATTGGCCCTTTCCTAATTCCTAAGATGTAAGCTTGATATGTTGATGAGGTTGATCCACTTTGTTGATGAAGGGTGAGAGCTCCAAGGCCAAAATCTGCAAAAACCTAGCTAAGAACTCAATGATAATGGATGAAATTTGAGAGATATTTGAGCATGGTAACTTTGCATAAATTGTGGATGATCAAATGAGGATATGAGAACTTTATTTATAGAATGCCAAAATGGATGAATGTCCAAATTTGAGCAATGTGGGACTAACATTCATCCAATGGCATGATGCCACTTGTCAAGCTATGAATGGATGGAGGATGTGTAGGATTTGGGGATTGTAGGTCAATAACTGCATAATTTCAAATTTCAAATTTGTTGAAATGACTTGTAAAAGGGAAGGGAAAATGCAATAAATGCCACTTTGCTTAGGAAAAGGACATGTAAGATGAAGTTATTTCCTTGTTGGATGTACATGTTGACTTGGAATTTTTGAATTCAAATTGAGAGAATATTCCAAAAGATGCCTCGTGAGGAAAATATAGATTTAATAAATGAATTAAATCTATTTTCATGTGCAACTTGCATTATCTAGAGGATGGGACATGAGATGAGATTAAATTAATCAAAGGTTAATTAATTTAATGAGAGAGGTTAGATGATGTGACCTTTTTGACTCAAATTTATGGATTTATTTAAATCAAATAAAAGAGGAATATGACAAGAGATTAATTAAATAAGGATTTTTATTTATTTAATTAAAAGAGATGGTGTTAGATTAAATCAAATAAGGTTTTAATTTATTTAATTTAATGTATAGACTTTAGAGATTTAATTAATTATTTAATTAAATAGGGATAATTAGATTAGATGAATTGATTTAATTAACAAAAGAGACCGACTAAACTAGACAAAATGATTTATTTAATTAAGGGATGAAAGTTGATGAATTTAATAAGATAAGGAGATATGATTAAATAGTTAGACTGAGGGATGATTCAACAAGAAATGATGTTAGTAGGTCAGGGTCAACTACACGTCAATTAGTATATTTTACGTGTCTATATTTTGCCCCTCTTTGAAGCAATGCACTCGTTGCGTTGGTTCAAAGAATAAACAATCTCGATCAAAGCCAAAAATTTTGTTATTAAAAAACTTTTCCCACTGTTGCATGGTGAGAGGAGACATACCATTATAATGCCCCCTCGAGAGATTGGACGAAAATTTTAATTTTTGGGTGATCTCACAAAAAAAGGACAAAGTACCCAATTGGTCTGAAAGGGCTCTTAGAGGCTAAAAACATGTCCAAACACAATAAAACGATAAAAAACAAGCCTCGACCGGTCAAAAATAGGTTCGGGGGTCCAAAACCCTAGCAGTCAGCCATTCAGGGTGAAAAAACCCTAATTTTCATGCTTAAATGGGGCCTGAGGGGTCACTTTACAGTCATTTTCAAACACCTCCAATAGTGACCTCGATATTTGAACTCTAACATCCTAACGATATGGCACAACGACAGCTTCCTCTACATATTTCGGATCGAGTTCGGATGTACCAGCGGCCACTGGGCATTGGGGCACCGGTAAGTGGTCCTTATGCAAGCTCTGTCTTTCATTTATTGCTTTAATTAATGCTTTAAAGAGTTGGTTCGTCTACAGTAGTGCTATATAGCACCGCTTAGAAGTCAAATTACGCTGCTCGGTGTGATATAGCACCGATGTAGTGCAATTTGGAGTTTAGAAACTCTGATGCTGAGCTTAGGGCCGGCGGGTGGATTTACAAAGTGCGACGCGGTGTCATTAATTTTGCCTAAACTGCGTCGCTGGGAGGGAAATTGCACCACGATGATACAATTTTGCTTTTCTCAGCCCTAGCGTTGGAGTTTGATTAAAATCAAACTATGACGCCTTCATGGGTTGCACCACTGGGGAAGTTTTTTGGATGCTCGATGAAAAAAATTTCAATTTTTTTAACATGGTTACCTTCCTTGATGTAGGACGCAGTGAGGGAGCTCTACTCTTGGGAGCACAGGTTGTGAGACCTAGCTGGCTACTTGCGGGACTTGAACGACAGGGGCCAGGATCGAATCCAGATTACAGGGTTGTGGCACATTGCGTATGCAACCCCCATTCACACTCACTTAGGGATGTTGTCAACGCTGGCTGAGATATGGCACATCGAGACATCTTCGTTTCATCTTCCCACTGGTGAGGCCAGCATCACTCTAGAGGACATTTGGTAGATTTTGTGATTTCCTATTCACGGTCACAAAGCGATCTTCGACATGGACGAGGGGTGTGAGGCCTGCTTCCAAGTCCTTGCTACTGGCGAGATTGTCTTCTGTGAGGGGCAGATAGAGCTTGAGTGATATAGGATCCTAGCACCTCCCTACCGCTGGGTGATTGCAGCCATCATTTCGGGCCTTGTTGCCCCTGACAGGCGAGGGCGATACTTCAGTTCTGACTAGGGATATTGCTGGGAGCGGATGGTTTGAGACAGGCCAGTTCATTTTGCATGGGGGCCTGTTCTTCTCGCTTCACTTTATAGAGACCTCCATGAGTACGTTTATATGGATGACAGAGCACTGGGAGTAGGGGTGACTCTACTTTGCGTTTGGGCACGGGAGCGCATTTTTGTGTTACATCCACGTGTTGTTTTAGTTCTGATGGGGCCAGACGATCCCTCGTGGCATGATACAGAGGCGGTGTGTCTTTCACTCATACCGGTGAGCACGGGATCTCCTATTGGAGGAGAGCCTTGGATGAGATGAAGGTTTTTACCTAGCGACCCTACCTTGGTCGGCCTGGATGGGTCGACGATGCCAATCAAATTTTTTATTGCCACCATGATCATTTCATGCAGGGGCAGGAGCAAACCATGCTCGAGAGGTACCTACTTGGGCACGTGCATCATTAGTTCGGGGAGCCGCAGGATCGTCCCAATGACGATTATGTAGTTGTCTTTGCCCGCACCATGACATAGGTTTCATGGGGGAGGTACATTCCTAATTTAGAGGCAATGGATAGTTTCTGATAGCTAGTAGCATATCCATAGGCTTATGATCAGGGGTTAGCAAATCTAGGCACCACTTAGGCCTACAGGTATTGGTTTCGGTCTTCGCTTCGATTGACGATTCCATGTGCAGTCCCAGATCCACGGAGAGTCAGAGGTAGAGGAGGAGGACAAGGATGGATAACTGAGATTCGACAGGATCATCTAGTTGTGTTGCCAGTCCAGCCAAGGCATGGAGACGTGCACATGCAGGACCAGCAGCAGGAGCCACCACAAGACGAGGATTAGCCTTGGGTGCAGCCACAGGTGCAGCCAACGGGTCAGGCAGATGCACGAGATACTTTGATTGCACAACTACAGGCCCAAGTCCAGGCCATGACAGCTGAGAGAGATCAGGCGAGGGCCGAGAGAGAGCAGCTTAGGGCCAAAGGGATTAGGCTGTACAGTAGAGATAGGCTGCAAAGCTACAGGTAGCTACTGAGCTAGGCCATAGACAGTAGATAGAGAGCATGACAACCTCCTCCTCCCAGGGTATAATGTCAGTTTGATCCTATTGGGATGTCATCCGAGAGGCAGAGTATTACTGACAGTTTTATCACAAGGCCATACTTAGAACAGAGCAGGTCCCATAGTACTCAGAGTGGGCCAGCCATAGACCAGCAGAGGGTCACGGTGATAGGGGTGAGGGCAACATTCACAGGGACCGAGCTTGATCAAGATGTTATGATAATTTTTGTGCCTTATGGGCTCATTTTTGATAGCCCCGATGGGCCTTCTATATTGATTGGCACATATGTATAGTGATCCAATTTATTCTTTGTACTATGACAGTGACGTTATTGATGATATATATATGAGCCGATGATGATTTTGATGCAATGCAATGTATACTCTTTATGTATGATTTTACTTATATATGTTGTGGATGCATTTATTTCTAATGATGTATGCATTATGATTATGACTAATAGATCTATATTATGTTAACCTATGATATGCAAATGTGATGTGCAATGATGTTGTCTATATGATGATTTATTTATGATAATGCAAATGAGATGGTCTGATATGTGAAATGATATAATCTATGGTGCACATGCGAAATGATATGTAAATTGTGCTTTATGAAATGTTTTATGAATGGATGCATATATGCTTTGTTTGTAATTTTGTATGTTTATGCCTATGTAGAATGATTTATGCAATGAATGTTTTATGATGTTATCTATGAGATGATATGGATGTTGAAATATGAATGTGATGGTTGTGATATGATGCAAATGAAATGGTGTTAATGCAAATGAGATGGTTTTATGAGATGCTTAGAATAGCAAATGTTATTATCCTAAACGTATTAAATGATGATGTAATGTATGTGATGCATTTAATAGGATGTGATGTGTAATGTAATATGAATGTAATGTGATGAGATGATGTCATGATGTTATGCAAGTATGCATGCAAATGAATTAAATACTTATATACCTATTGTTTATGATTATGTGAGAAATGATTATGAAATGCTTCTATAAATGTTTGTGATAGATGTGATGGGAAATGTTTATGAAATGTGAATGGATGTTTATGCGATGATTTGTATAATACCATGCGATGCAATGTAATGAGTGAAATACAATGAAATGGATACACCTTATCTATGAAGAATGTCTATGATAACCTGTTTATATGATGATTAAAATGCAATGCGTATGTTTCCTATATGATATGTTTATGTAATATGGTAATGGTTTGTGGATGCGGGATCAATGGCGATGATGATGATGATGGTGAATTGTCATAGTACCTTGTTAGTGTAGTTAGTAAGGAAAGAAGTTATTTCAACAAGACACAAGATGATGAAAATACAAATGATGATGATGATGATTACTTGCCGAAGAATTGGGATTTTCAAAGGGTCACATTTTTTTATTTTTTATTTTTTGATCACACGTGGTACGATGCATCAAGGTATAGAAAACTAGGATGGCATTATACCCAATGTGATGGACTTTGACTTGACAAGCAAATAGGAGTGTTCTTGCTCACACCTGACATACAAAAACCTTGCTAGGATGCACTTCAGAAGCTTCAAACACCTCAGACCAAAACATGGAAAGGTAAACCTATCCATGCAATAGTCAACAAGTTTCCCAAGACCTCCTCCATACATACCTAACAAAGCAAGTATTCACCAAGGTTATATTACAAGAACGTCCAACAAGCATAGCAGATAAAAAAAAGATGATCGTTGCCCTGTTCCTATCTCTCTAAATCCTTCGTTCGGATATCATCAAGAGGTCCTTGGAATGAGCGCAATAAGATAAGTCAAAAGACAAAGATAAAGCACACAAACAAGTTGATGCTCTTCAATACCGTTAACCAAAAGGGAATGTGTTTTCAAGGATAGGAACCGAAACTATTTCCAAAAGATAATGCCCATTGTAGGAAGGATACATCCTAGGACATGTTAGTGGATGGCGGCACGTCATTTCGTTTATCCAAAGTGCTCTTTCTGATAAATAATTCCCATTGTAGGAAGGGTTCATCCTAGGGCATGATGTTATTAGATGATTGATATGGGACTGCTTGGATGATGGACTATTGACACAAAGAATTAACCATCTTGTTTACGTAATGACTTAGACTTGAGACTTGACGTTTTTGAGTTTTACTTTTAAGCTGCTAGACTTGTTTCTAACTGTTTCATCAAAGGTTGAGAATGATGATCAGTTTATTATGAGTGGTGTTATTACGGGTGCAAACGAGATGAGATGGATGGATTTTTTTTCAAATATTTGGATGTTTTTGATGTTTTGTAATGTTTTGAGGTTGTTTTTGGTATTTTTTTCAAATGTTTTGATTTTTTATTTTTTCAATGTTTTTGGGGTTTTCTGAAAATTTGACCAAGAGACTAACCTAAAGACCTATCCTAGGGGCCTCAGGGGTTGATCAACAGATTAGCCTTGCCTATGTTATACACGCAGAGACCATGTAGTTTGACTAACAACTTGACCGATTTACAGATGACGATATACATGATGAGATGCCAGTTTATTATGATAGACTCCTAAAGGATTGACCTAAATGTCTCGGGGGATGATCAAAGATCAACCTTGCCTATGTTCAAGCTCAGAGATGACGTAGTTCGATAAGATGACTTTGGTTTTGACCTTTTGACTGAATTTTTGACTTTTTTTGGGATTTTTGACATGTTGAATGTTTTTGGATTTTCAACTACGCTGATAAAGGTAGGACAAATTGACCTTGGGGATGGGCCGAGTAGTACTAGGAAGGATCATGATACGACCACATGACCAAGCTATGGTACGGATGTGAGTGGATGAGTGATGGTTGCAGATCCAAATGTGATGGAGGATGGAAGCGAAATGGATGGATGATGCAGAACAATCCGTAAAGATCCTGATGGATGGAGAGTGCTTATTTACACAAGGCACCTATTTTCTAGATTTTCACCAAGGTACTTGTCCAAAGTGCCACCGAAGTGGTTTTCATTAGAGGACAATTTTTTTTCTATTTACTATTTTTTATCCTTTTTGATTTTTTTTTTTTTTTTGGATTTTTTTTTTGTTTTTTTGTTGTTACCAAGATGCCTGTTTGTTAGGTTTTGCTGGAAGTAACCATTTTTTCAGGACATTTTTGATTTTTGATTTTTTGGTTCTATACCTTGAAATATTTAGGCATAAAACTTTTTGAGATGAGAGCTATTCATGGGCTCTTGCAGAGGTTCCCCAGTTGTTGATAACTATGCCCCTAATATGTAACTTGTTGTGATGACGAATGGTCCCAACCAATTGGGTTCAAACTTACCTTTACTGCTTGGGTTTGGGACATTCTTTTGATTCTCCTTCAATACCAGTTCTCCAACTAGGAACGTCCTGCTTCTAATTTTCTTATTGTAGCTTCTTTTGAGTCTATTTTGATAGACTTGCAAATGATTCAAAGCATCTATACGTCTCTCATCCAGTAGCTCCAACTCATTTAGTCTTGATACTATGTATTCTTCATCTGTGATGAGGTTTTTTAGTGATATCCTAAGTGATGGGATCTCGATCTCAATGGAGAGTACTACTTCTGATCCGTAGACCAGGGAGAAGGGGGTGGCACTAGTGGGTGTGTGGATGCTGATTCGATAGGCCTAGAGGGTGGGATTAAGTAGATTCGATCCGACTGCGTCATTGACTATTTTCTTGAGGATTTTAGAATGGTCTTGTTTGTAGCTTACCTTGGCCATTGCCTTGGGGATAGTACGGGGTGGAGAAGCAATGTTGGATTTTGAATTTTTGCATAAGTCGTGAACCTCGATTCTTGAATGGTGTCCCATTATCTGAGATAATGGCTTGTGGGACACCGTACCGACAAATGAGGTAGTTCAGGATAAACTTTGAGATCTACTTCCCAGTTATATACGTCATGGGTATGGCTTCCACCCACTTAGTAAAGTACTTCATTGCAGTTATGATGAATTTGTGGTCGTTAGATGAGTTAGGTGTGATTTTCCCAATGAGATCGAGTCCCCACTACAAAAAGTGCCATGGTGTGACGATAGGATGAAGCTCTTGAGCTGGAGCATGGATGAGGTCCCCATGCTGCTAACATTGTAGACACCTTCTGGCATAATCATGTGCTTCTCTTTCCATTGTGGGCCAATAATACCCCATCCTCAGCAGTTTCTTAGCTATGGTCATTCCACTCGAGTGTGAACCACAGTTACTGTTATGTACTTCCGTTAGAGTGTTTAATGCCTCCTCAGTGTTTAGGCAGTGTAGTAGGGTTCCTTCTATCCTCCTACGATATAGGGTATCACCTAGGATGAAAAATATGGATGAATTTTTAACAAAGGTTCATTTTAGGTTTGAGGGTAGGTTGGCAGGTATGACTCCTATTCGAAGGTATGTATAAATGTCATGATACCAAGGATCGCTAGGACCAACAATTTTGCACACATATTCTAATTCTGGTACCTCGAATGTGGGCATGAGAAGTTGCTCAATCAGGAATTCATATTTTGGAACATTGTTGGGGATGTCTAGTAGGGACCCAATTGTTGCAATGGCGTCTGCTGCTCTATTGTTGGTTCTAGGAATTTGCTCAAATGTTATTTCTATGAAATATTCTTTGAGAGTCTCCACCAATTTCTTGTATGGAGTGAGCTTGTCATCCTTGGTCTGATATTCATCATTCACTTGATTTATGATCAATTGAGAATCTTCGTATACTTTCAAAGCTATGATGTTCCATTGCACTGCTATTCTGAGACCTATGGTTAAAGCCTTGCTTCTGCAATATTATTGGTGGAAGGAAATGCTAGTTTGTATGACCTTGGTATGCAATCCCCTTGTGGTGTGATAAAGAAAACACCAAATCTTGATCCATGTTGTGTGTATGAGCCATCGAAGTATAGTTTCCAGTGGTTAGCTATTTTGAGATTGAAAATGGATTCATCTGGAAACTCTTAGATGAGAGGGTTCTCGGAATAGATTGGTGCTTCTACCAGTTGGTTTGCAATGACTTGGCCCTTGATTGCTTTCCTCTCCACATATTCAATGTCATATTATGATAATATCATCACCCATTTTTCCATTCTTTTTGTGAGCATTGCCTTTGATAGTAGGTATTTGAGAGGGTCAATTTTGGCGATGAGCTTTATTTTGTGTGCTAACATGTAATGTCTGAATTTTTGTGATGCAAACACTACTGCGAGGCATGCTTTCTCGATGAATGAATAGTTTAGCTCATGTCCAACCATTATCCTACTAATGTAATAGATAGCCCTTTTTGTTCCATTTTCATCATGCTAAGCCAAGAGAGCTCCAAGGGTTGCTGCTATTACTGACACATATAGAATCAATGGCTTTCTTGGGATTGGTGGCATTAAGACTGGCAGAGTCAGTAGGTATTCCTTGATTTTGTTGAATGCCTCTTCACACTTTCTATCCCATTTGTACGCTACTCCCTTGTGGAGTAGGTGAGAGTATGGGTTCTGTTTGTTCGACAGTTGTGCTATGAATCTATGAATGGATTGGAGGCCTCTCAATTGTTTTAATGTTTTTGGTGCTTCCATTTTGAGGATTGCTTTCACCTTTGATGGATCCACCTCGATACCCCTCATTGATACTATATATCCTAGGAGATTTCTTGATTGTACGTTGAAGATGCACTTCTTTGGGTTTAGTCTGACCTTGTACTCCTCTAGTCTGTCAAAGATGGCACTGAGGGTTGCTATGTGATCTTTTCTCTTTATGGACTTAGCTAGAATGTCACCAACATAGTCTTCGACTGTCTTATGAATCATGTCATGGAATATCAATGTCATGGCCCTTTGATATGTTGCTCCTACATTTTTTAAGCCGAATGGCATCATGTTCCAATAGTATGTCCCCCATGGACAAGTGAAAGCCGTCTTATGTTGGTATTCCTTAGCTATCATGATTTGATTGTACCCTGAGAATCCATCCATTAGTGACAACATCTCATGTCTTGCTGTCATGTCTACTATGATGTCAATGTTGGGAAGTGGGAAGTCATCTTTTGGACATGCCTTGTTCAAATCTCTGAAGTCTGTACAGATTCTAATGGCTCCGTCAGGCTTTGAAACAGGTACAAATTTTGATACCCATTCTGGATAATCTATTGGTCATATGAATCTTGCATCTAGTAGCTTTTTTAGCTCCATTTTGACCAATAAGGCAATCTGAGGGTGCATTTTTAGAAGCTTTTGTTTCACAGGCTTTGCTTTTGGATACATTGCTAAGTGGTGAACTGCGGTCTTTGGATCAAGTCTTGGCATGTCAGTAAACTCCATGCAAAGTTTATCTATCTTTCCCTTAAGAAGGCTGCTAGGAGCTCTTACTCTTCTGATAGTAGTGATTCCGCATAGAATGTGATATGCGAGGTCTCCTCTATTCCTAGGTTGACCAGGTTACATTTTTGTGCCAAGACTGCTGACTTTTATTGATGAATAGCTCTTAAAGGAAGATTGAATCCCCCATCCTCGGGTGCCTTAGAGAGGTTTTCACCATTGGATGCATGCTTTCTTTTTACTTTTTTCTTGTCAAAGAGTGCCATAGTGTGGTTTTCACTTAAGGACTTGGATATTATTCTTAATTTCTCACTTTTATGACTAAAGGATTCAATCATTTCCCCATAATAGGCTTGTGTGTCCAACTCTATTATAAATCCTGCTTTATGATCCCCATCTGGAATGTTATCCCGCAATCCCATGAATTCTGAGAGCGCCTCATCATTTTTGAATGTATCGAGAACTGGTGGTCCTCATTGGTCGTAGTCGATGAGTTGGGGATATACTAGGCGGATCTCATGATTTTGTTGGTCTAGTTCAAAGGATAGGGTACTAATCATGCAAAGAGTGGTATCCTCAAATAGCCTAGGTAGATTGGTCATGGTATCCTCGTCATTGCTACTATTATAAATGTCAGTTATAAAGTTATGTATGTCTCTACCTGTGGATATTGGTAAGAGTACTTCTGTTGCGGTTGGCTGAGGAATATTAACCATTCTAATCAGAGGACTTTGGCCACATATGGTTATGCTCAGAGGGTTACATCCAAGGCCAAGGTTTGTTATCAGTTGCATCTCTGGCATGATAGGTATTATGAGCCCATTGTCATTTTGTCCCAGTCTTTGATTTCTATCGTAGCCCATTGTGAGCATCATTTGCAGACCCTTGCTTCAGTCATTAATTGGTAATTCTGGTACTGGTCTTTCATCTTGATATAGCATATGTGATGGATCTACTTCAATAACCTCCTGGCCAAGGTCTCCCCATCTTGTGAATTCGGGTTAGTCTTCAAGGGACGTTTGTGATGTGGAAGCTTGGTTTTCTTGTGGACGTCCCCGTGATCTAGGAGATTGTGGTAACTCTCCTACCACAAAAGCATTGTTGGGGAGCTTGTAGCTTCCACAACCGTCATCCTGGATGATGAGCTTGATGTAAGAGATGGTGGGAATGGTGGGAGTGGTAGGTGTCTTTATCGTAGAAGTGGACGCGAGAGTGGCGAGGTCAATGTATGGTGTGGATGGGCCCTCATCATTTTTTGGTACTTGGGGGATTTTGTAATATTTTGCTTCAAGACTTTTGCAATATGAGAAAGGTTCAGGATCTCCATGGATGGTCACTTCTTGTTCATTATGTGTAAATTTCACACATTGGTGGAAAGTCGACACTACTGCCTTCATTGCATGAATCCATGGGCGTCCTAGGAGGATGTTATACGACAAGTCAAGGTCCAAGACTTGACAAGTGGTTTCCATGAGAGTCAGCCCTACTTGAATAGGGAGTCTAATCGTGCCTTAGGACACTCTCTCTTGATCATCATATGCTCTTATTGTGATACCTTTCCCTTTGTCGATAGAATCTTCGAATATTTTCAACTGCTTGATGAGGCTGAGAGAACAGATATTCAAACCCGCACCTCCATCTACCAAGACCCTTTTGATTTTTCTTTTATGTACTATGGCTTCCAAGTGAAGTGCAGAGTTGTGAGATGGTTGGGTGGGGAAATCTTGGTCAGAGAATGTAAGGAGATTTAGTGTAATGATATTTTTGACCATAGCTTGGAATTTCTCGGCATCAAGGTCTATGGGGATAGTGGATGAGGCCAACGCTTCTTCAAGGATTTTCCTATGGGAAGATGAGATTTTTAGCAGCTCCACGATGGAGATTTGTGCTAGCATTCTCTTGAGTTTATCTAGGACATTATAGCCATTAGGAACATATCTAGATGCGGGGACTTTGCTTGGCTGGGATGATCCTGCGATGGTTACTTTGCCGCCTCTTGTGGTGACTCCACAATCGGCATGGGCACCTTTGATGGTGATGACCATGTAGTTTTCATCTAGGGAGGCCACAATTGTTTCATACACATGACTTACGTTTGAGTGGGTGCCTTTCCCTTTATCATTTTTATTCCCTTTGTTGCCATAATTTGGCATTGGATTTGTATATATCTTAAGATCTTGATTTCTTGTAGGTTGTTCTACGTTTATGATTCTTTTATCGATGAGATCTTCAACGATGTTTTTCAATCTCATGCAACTGTTTGTGGTATGGCCTTTGATTTTATGGAACTCACAAAGTTTATTCTCATTGTACCAAGGAGGTTTCACATCCGGTTCTTGGTAATTCTTAAAGGTAGGAGCCTTGATGAGTTTTTCGTCTATTATCTTTTTCATGATGTCTTCAAGTGGTTCCCCCAAAGTGGTGTACTTTCTCTTGGGATAACTCTTGTGTTGGGGTGGTCCCCTTTGATCATTGAGATTATTGACTGTTGGATTGTTGTTTGGTTGGTGTGTCATGTGATGATTGTTGTGGTGTTGTGTTTGGATTTGCTATGTGGGTGTATGTTGGTGAGGAGCACTAATGACCACCTTGGCATCGATGACACCATCATTAGTAATGTTTTTGTTCCTTTCCCACGTGCGAGGTTTATCATTGTAATTTGATGGTGGGAAGTTGTTTTATTGTTTGGGATATGATGTTGATTCCGCGGGTGGAGTCATGAGGGCTCTTTCGATGTCGAGCACCTTGGGAATCAATTGATCATATGTGGTGATGCCTTGAACCTTGAGATGAAATTCCAAGTGGCCTTCAAGGTTGGCTATGATGGTAAAAACTTGTTGTTCTTCTAGCATGGTCCACTTGCTTCGATTGGCCTTGGATCACCATCGTTGCAGGAATGAAGCGAATGATTCACCCTTTCCTTGTTTTAGAGCTGAAAGTTCTTCTAGACTAACATCCATTGCAATGTTGCATGCATAGTTTTTAATGAATGCTTCCATAATTTCTTGGAATGTTCTAATGCTTGAAGGTAAGTGAGAGAACCATTCCATAGCGTGGCCTGCCAAACTTCTAGGGAATAGCCGCATTAGATAAGTATCGTCATATGCGACTTCCATGCAATGAACCTGGAATTCCCTGATGTGATCTTCAGGGTTTCCCATCCCTTGACATTTGTCAAATTTGGGGATCTCGAATCCCTTAGGGAATGGTTTCATTACTAGGTTTCTTTTTTAGGTTCATCTTAGGATCAAAGCAAATCAAAATCTTCTTATCCATCCTTCATCCATTAAAACAAAAATCATCTCACCATCACCTTTTGGAGGAATCTTGAAATCATCCTTAATGCTAGGCTTTTTGGAAAAATAAAAAATCATCAAAATCATTAAGACTAAATCCTTGAAAACATTATCAAAATCACCTTTGGCTAAGTATGTGTAGATGCATCCTTTTGCATATGTTTAGTCAAAGTTATCAAAATCATCTTGTTTAGCTTGGCATACATAGATGCATCCTTCTTTGTATGCTTAGCTAAATTATCATCTTGTTTGGATAGGTGTGGGTAGATGCATCCTTCTCCCTAAACATATTCAAATCATCATCCTTTGAACAAAGCTATCTCTTAGATCATCATCCAACATCTTAGGGTCTTTTTTTTCAAAATCAAAAGCAACCAAAATCAAGGACAAACTCAAAAGGAAAATCAAAAAATCAAAAACCGAAACATATCCAAAAGTCTTTAAGAGCCTAGCATCTCTCATCAAGATTGATCAAAAGACCATAACATCCACATCATTCATCCCTTACATCATCACCATATCATCTCTTGATCCTTAAGATATCCTAAAAATTTCTACCTTGGAGGCATAAAACAAAGATCAATCCAAAGAATCAAGAGATTCATCTCCCATTCTTAAAAATTGATCCTTGTTTTATGGTTCAAACCAGATCTCAATACAAGAAGAGCATGGAAGCCAACAAAGAAACACCTGCTTCAAGTGATCTTAGCCAAACAAACGTTGAAATAAATGTCACCGAATCAAGCAATCCTTTGACCATCTCATCATCCCAAAATCTGCAAGAAGAAACCCAAGGAGAAGATCTCACCTTTGGGATGTCTCACGAAGAAATAATTGAAATGCTCCAAAATCCGAACAACCATAGAATCATCAACCTCATGATGAGGCTTAACCCTTCATTATACATGTTTGAGTTAGTGAAACAAGGGGCCAAACTACCTTTGGATTTTGACGTGAGTACCATAGTGGAGATATCTTTTCCTCCCATCTCATCCACCATTCCCATCTCATCTACACCCCCATCCCAAAACATCACCCAAAACATTCCGCAAATCAGGACATCTTTTGCTCCAACCCAACCCAATGTTAACAAGGGAAACACATTTCTCAATGCCATTCAAGCACACCCCCTTGTTAATAATTAAAACTTAGATGCAAATACCACCTTGGAACAAAACATATCCGAAAACCCATTACATAAGAATGTTCCTCTCACTTTCCATCATGATCCATCATCATGATCTCTTCCACCATTGCCATCATCATCCACATCACTCCTTGGTTTAGGGATTACCCCTCTACAAAGTTTCAATCAAACCACTATCCCAAATATTAATCAAATCATTATGCCAAACACACAAAATTTGTTGTTGATATCGCAACAACAGATGATAAATGCACAAGTAATTGCAACATCATCAAAAACCCCCTTAACATCATAAATCATGGTCTCTCAAAGACCAACCACATCAACAACACCATCCATCACACAAAACACCAACACCACCTTCACAAATTCCATTCCAAATCCACCACCACCGCCCCACCACCAACTTCCACCACATCAAACCAATACAGTGCAGCATTACAAGCTGCTTTCCAAAGATGATTCCAACAAGTGCAAAAACAAAAAGCTGCACAACTAGCCACTCAGCAAGCCACTCAAGTTGCACAAGCCGCTGAAGCAGCGCAAGCCGCATTACAAGTGCAACAAGCCCAAGCATTATTGCAATAACAACAACAACAAGCTGCTCAAGCCGCTCAAGCACAAAAGGTTGTTCAAGCACAAGCTCTATTACAAGCACAAGTAGCGCAAGCACAAGTGAAAGCTCAATATTAGGCACAACAAGCCCAATATCAAGCACAACTTCTTGCACAAAGACAAGCAACACAATTGCAAGCATATCAGCAAGTAATAAAGCAATATCAAGAGTAGCAAGAAACAGTCGAATTGGCAGCCTAACAACAAACGTTGTTGGAACATCAACAAGCACAACAACCCTTCCCTCTTACAAGTCATTTCAACAAATTTTAAATTCAAAATTATGCATTTATTGGCACAATCCCCAAATCTTGCACATCCTCCATCCATTCATAGCTTGACAAGTGGCATCATGCCATTGGATGAATGTTAGTCCCACATTACTCAAATTTGGACATTCATCCATCTTGGAATTCTATAAATAAAGTGCTCATATCCTCATTTGATCATCTAGAATTTATGCAAAGTTACCATGCTCAAATATCTCTCAAATTTCATCCATTATCATTGAGTTCTTAGCTAGGTTTTTGTAGATTTTGACCTTGGACCTCTCACCCTTCATCAACAAAGTGGATCAACCTCATCAACATATCAAGCTTGCATCTTATAAATTGGGAAAGGGCCAATTTTCACATCAAATTGGCACCAATTCCCCCATGGGATCATGAGTTTGCACATTTAAATTAGGATTCAATCTATTTTGTTCTTTTTATTATGCTTTTCAATGTTTTTCTTTCCTAATATGGAGTTGTAAATGGATTTCATGGGGAATCCTTGTTTTAGCTTGCAATCTCTTATTTAACTTGTTTATTCTTGTTGTTTTTATTGTCCTTCTAGCGCCAAATGTGTGAACCCCAATGCTAGTACCTACAAAACAACAAGAATAAACAAGTTAAACAAGAAATTGCAAGCTAAAACAAGGATTCACCGTGAAATCCATTTACAACTCCAAATTAGGAAAGAAAAATAATGAAAAGCATAATAAAAAGAATAAATAGATTGAATCCTAATTTAAATGTGCAAACTCATGATCCCATGGGGGAATTGGTGCCAATTTGATGTGAAAATTGGCCCTTTCCTAATTCCTAAGATGCAAGCGATATGATGAAGACCCGATACTGACGAAAGGAATGAAAAATCTGCAAAACCACTCCATGACAATGGATAATTGATATGTAACACTGCATCGTAATGGATAGTCAAATGAGGATATAAACACTGTTATAGAATGCCAAAATGGATGAATGTCCAGAACTGAACAATGAGGACTAATATTAATCAATGGCATGATACTGTCTTATGAATGAATGAAGATGTCTGGAGGCAAGTTCTAATAAATGCATAAATTTGAATCTCAAATTTGTTGAAATGACATGTAAGAGGGAAGGGAAAATGCAATAAATGCCACTTGGCTCAAGGCAAAGGACATGTAAGATGAAGTTACTGTCTTGTTGGATGTACATATTGACTTGGAATTTTTGAATACAAATTGAGAGAATATTCCAAAAGATGCCTTGTGAGGAAAATAGGGATTTAATAAATGAATTAAATCTATTTTCATGTGCAACTTGCATTATCTAGAGGATGGGACATGAGATGAGATTAAATTAATCAAAGGTTAATTAATTTAATGAGAGAGGTTAGATGATGTGACCTTTTGACTCAAATTTATGGATTTATTTAAATCAACAAAGGGAGGAATATGACAAGAGACTAATTAAATAAGGATTTTTGATTTATTTAATTAAAAGAGATGGTGTTAGATTAAATCAAATAAGGTTTTAATTTATTTAATTTAATGTATAGACTTTAGAGATTTAATCAAATAAATTGATTATTTAATTAAATAGGGATAATTAGATTAGATGAATTGATTTAATTAACAAAAGAGACTGACTTAACTAGATAAAATGATTTATTTAATTAAGGGATGAAAGTTGATGAATTTAATCAGATAAATAGAACTGATTAAATGGTTAGACCGAGGGATGATTTAGGAAGAAATGATGTTAATAGGTCGGGGTCAAGTGCACAACGTCAATCAGTATATTTTACGTGTCTACAGTAAGGATCCCTAAACAAAGGTCAACTGGTCGTCACAATGAACTTAGACATTGTAGTGCAAAAGAAATCAACAACCACGTTGAGGCACTCTATGGAAACAAAAACAAGTTGTTGATAAAATTTTATGAATGAACATTGAGAAAATATCTTGACATGTACACATTCTTTATGAGCCAACATCCTTATCTTTTTGAAGATCAACAACTTTTCTAGATCATTGAATCTCTAGGATTTGAACATTTTAGAGGTCTAGCATCATTCTCATTATCTTGGTGTTGTAAAAAAAAAAGGTTCACTTTAGGTCAACATTGGGTCAAACATTTCACTCACCCCTTCATCAAATTTCATCCTTCACCTAATCTATCTTTGCAAAATTTCAAATACACTAACACTTTGGGACTTAAACATCAAACCAACTTGCTACCTTAGCTACTTTGTATGTGAAATATATCATTTTCCATGCAATTAGTTGAGATAGTTATCATCTTTGAACTAGTGTATCTTGAAAGTCACAAGTCTACCCTAAATATTTCAAAGTTCATTAGCATCCTTTATTCCAACATCACAGTATGAAAACTCAAGTCAAAAGTGTTGTCCCAAAACGCTTGCAAAGATCATTTCCCACATCACCCATCTTTTCATCCCATATATTCATCATTGCTCCCAAAAGACTTAAAGTGTCCCTTTTACCTAGGTTTGAGTCAACTAGATAATTCAAACATTACAAAGCTCAACACAACTCTCCCAGAGATGACACCAAATTTATGGTAAAGATGAGATCACAACACAAGAGAATCATGGAAAAAGAAAAAGTTACATTTACCTCAAGTGATCCAAATCCTTTAGAATTTGATCCTTGAAGTCATCTTACACCATCACAACAACCATCATCTCCTTTAGGACCATATGAAATCATAGACATCACAAACAACCCATTTGAGCTCACTAGAGAAGAACTTTTAGAACATCAACTTTTTGAAAGTGTAGCTCCTATCTCCCTGACATTTGTAGCAAAAGGTTTAACACAAGACACCACTCCATCACAAGGGCTAAGTCAAACATACATACCTAGTCTTGCAACTAGCCTTGCTAAAGATTTTGGTTGCACCTTACCATTTGAGAGGAATACACTTGTGCGTACTCTTGAAACTAATCCTCCACCTCCCACCATTGTTTGGACACCTTTCTTTGGTGCTCCTCCCATTCCTGAGGATCCAAAATAGATACACACTCCACTTTAACTTCATTATTCCACCACCACTTTGGCATTTCAAGGAGAACCTTCTTCATCCACACCAATGAGTACCACAAGTATTCCTACCATAATGCAGAGCAGTACAGACCAAAAATTTCAAACTAGCACACTAGGGAATGCGAATACCATATCAGAGAATCAACCCTCAATGAAAATAGGGACATATTTATGCAACCCTCCATTGGGTTCATCCATTCCATCTACCTTTACAACATCATCCCCTATCAATCCACCTCAAAGCAATCCTTTGGTTACAAACTCTATAAATCCCATGAGTACCTTGATCACGAATCCTTTGTCTACATCTTTTGCACAAGGCAATCCTCAAAACATAAGACAAGGGAATCTTTTTAATTAGTGGACTCAAGGTCCTAGTGTGTCATTTCCATTTCAAAATTTAATTACATAATCTTTTCCAACAACTTCCTTTTCTATGCCCAATCAACTAGGGCCTCAAACATACATTCCTCCACCTCAGCCTACCATATTGCAAGGAATGATAAACCAAGGGAATCCTCCACCTTTCACCAACAACCTACTATCCACTCAAGAAATCAATGTCCCTATTCATTCATAGATGTCTCAACAACCACCTGATCCCACATTGCAAACACATTCCTTAGCTTTACAACAAGTACAACAAACTTATCAACAAGTCGATCAATAATAGCAACAACAACAAGCAAATTTAGCACAACAACGAGAACAAGCACAACAAGAAGCCTTAGCGGCACAACAAGTAGCCTTAGCACAACAACAACATCAAGCTCAATAAGCAACCTTAGCACAACAACAAAACAAGGCTCAACAAGCAACCTCTGCACAAAAACAACAACAACAACAAGCGACCATTGCCCAGCAAGCTCAACAAGCAACCTTATTAGCACGATAATCCACACAACAGTAACAAGCACAACAAGCAAATTTAGTAGCACAACAACAACAATAGGCCCAAAAACAAGCCCTAGTAGCACAACAACAACAAGAAGCTAAAAAACAAGCCTTACTAGCTCAACAATACGCCTAATGACAACAACAAGGATCCCATTTTCCTCATACAAACATCATCAATCTAAATGCATC